>JABSTR010001103.1:0-99973 GCA_013339765.2 Haemaphysalis longicornis | reverse complement strand
GGTACGTACGTACATAGATAAGTACATACATAGATACGTGCGTAAATACATAGATACGCGCGTAAATACATAGATACGTACGTACATACATAGATAAATACGTACATACATACATGCATAGATACATGCATGCATGCATACCTACATACATACGCTAGTCAACAGGACGTCAACAGAATAAATATGTAAACATTCTGCGTTGTAGCACACGTTTGATTCGCGAAATCAAATCCGACCGTTTCATGGTCTACGTGTTTAGCTGCGCAGGTTTTTCCTAATGGCACGAACATGATGCAGTGGATGCAACATGGTGCAATGATGCACGCCAGACTGCCATCAATTTCGGTGAGCACATTTAAAATCATATGGTGTTTCGAAGCCGCAAATTGTGCGAGGTTCACCAGAGGGACACACTCAGCTGTGCTTTCAGTTTGAACTTGGTACTTTTCGTAGTTCCGGGGAATTTACGAGCAAGAAGTTGGACTGATGACTCTATAAGCACACTAATTTTAAGTAGGAGATGAAGCTGAATGAGCCTAACGACTATAGATTATAAATTGCCGGCATAGTCACTACGTTTTCTTGTTGCGATCACATTGTTCACATTGCGAGGACGATGAACGACATCGCAATTAGGTGAGGACACCGAAGTGTTGTTTTTTAGCTAGAAATCTTCTTCTAGGTGCCAAAAATGCAGCCATTCGGGGCAAAAAAAGAACTAGGAATTGTGCAGACGGTTTCGTGGAGGGAGTGCGTGCGGATCATTGTGTATATTCGGTTGTATCGCCTTTTTCTCCTCCAGCGCGAAGAGGACTTCCTTCAGCTGATGATGGAAGCGCAGAAGGTGGCATCGTGCCAAGCACAGAAGTTTCCAACGAAATGGAGAGTCAGCTCTTTGACATTGGTTCTGTGGAAAAGCCGGATGCGGATGCGCCCGTACTAGAGGTAAGAAGTGAAGTAGAGCAGTAATAAAAGAAATTTTATTAATCCTATAATACCTGGGCCTGTGACGTGCGTTTGGAGGAAAAGAATGGAAAAATTCCGCCATCTCCACGAAGTGAATGATGATGAGAGGGCGAAGCAAAAATGCTTATCGGTAAACCGTGATGAAACATTCGCCCACACGATATAAAGACTCGACACGCCAAGCTTCCACCCGTCGACGACGTCAATGTTTGTGGTGGTTATGTAGGGGTTGTTTTGGAAGATAAGAATCCCCATGGCGAATTCGGTGTGTGACTTTTAGCCACCTTGGCCGTCGCCTTCTGCAGAGCGTCTTGTGTCGTGTACTCCCAGTGCGTGTCTTGAGCTCGCAGGCGACGAACGACAACCTCTTCTTCTTCCTCTTCTCCTTGTTGGGTAGCTACGAACGCGTTGAACGTTTTGTCCTCTTCGGCCAATCTTTGGTTGGCCAATCCCTAGGGGGATCCTGCCACAATCATCATTAATGTGCCGTGCCTTATACAGCAGCAACAATGGACGGGACAGGTCCCGATCAAGAGGAGCTTCGCCCCGAAAAATGGGAGTTGCTATGGGAGGAAAAGAATGTAAAAAATGGGAGTTGCTGGCGGCCTCCCCCATTGTCACTGTGTCCACTCGCTTCGCCGAACTTTTGCACTTCCTTTCCACTCTTTTCTTCTACCTGCCGTGGCTTACTCTCTCATTCCCAGTGGGTAAGTAACGCAAAAGAGAACAGACTAACCAGTAACGGGCTTGGATGAATCGAGGGACCAAGGGCCTAAATGCTCCTGTATAAAAATAGCTGCAGCGTTTTTTTATTACGTACTCGGTGTCGTACTGCCGGCGTGCGCAGGACTGACCGAAGACGAGGCCCTGGCGCAGTGCGTGCTATTCTTTCTGGCCGGTCAAGACACCACTTCGTCGACGGTGTCTTTCGCAGCGTACGAGCTCGCTGTGAATCCCGACGTGCAGGACACGCTCCGGAAAGAGGTGGACGAGTGCGTCGCCGCTCATGTAAGGAAATTCTCCATTCCTACAACTACGGGCACTCGGGAATAAAGTTAAAAACGAATGACTAAAATCATTTGAGTTTTATTTGTGCGTGATAGCAGTGAAGAGGGAGAGAGATGAGGTGACGGAAATAGGGTAATACAGTTTATTAGAAGCAAAACAATGAAACCATTGAGCTCTTCGAAATCAATTCTAAACACGATGAATGCGCAAGAATACTAAAATTGTTTTGCTCAGAAACCGCCCTGATTTCCGTTTCACACCGCACTTTCCTAACGGACCGCTTCCCCGAAATACAGCACCGTTTAAGCAATTTCTTCGGGGTAACGCCCTCTTGTCTACCCTCCTACCATTCACGTTGTTTCCCGACGTCCCATTCGCTCTCCCTCTGTCGTCTCTTCTACCGCATTTCCTGGCAGTGATGCAATTTAACTTTCCCGCCCTCCTTTTACACTTCTTCCCAGTCCTTTTAGTCCTACACTACTCTTCCTTTTCTGCCCAATAACCCTTTCCCCCTCACGTTCGGCCTCTTCCTTTCTCCCTACCTTCCTTTCTGACCAATCCCATTTTCTTCTACTCTACCTCGCACCTACTTTTTTTCTCCGCCAATTTTTATCTGAACTTTCTGACACACAACATCTTCCACCTTTCCTCCTCCTCTTTTCTTCCCCTCAACTACTATCCCCTCTGTAGCCCTCAACCTGTTCGTTTTGCTTCCCTCCCTCCCCCCCTTGCGTTGTCTTGTGCTCCTTTTCACCCACTTCTCCCTCCTCCAATCGCCTTCACCATCGCCCTCTTCTCCTCTTCTGCCCTCACCCCCATCTACTTTTTTTCCCGCGCTACATAATATAAAATTGTTCATGCCCCCTTGCCCATTTCCAAACCACGATTTCTTTCCTCCTAGACGCACCCCTTCCGTTGTAGCTTTTCATCCTCATCCAATTTCTTATTCCGCAATTTTTATATCCCCATCGCCCCCCTAATATATGCGTTAGTTCCATCGTCTTTTTACAATTTTCCCTCCTCCAATCGCCTTCACCATCGCCCGTTCTCCTCTTCTGCCCTCACCCCCATCTACTCCCGCGCTACATAATATAAAATTGTTCATGCCCACTTGCCCATTTCCAAACCACGATTTCCTCCTAGACGCACCCCTTCCGTTGTAGCTTTTTCATCCTCATCCAATTTCTTATTCCGCAATTTTCATATCCCCATCTAATATATTTAGTTCCATCGTCTACAATTTTCCCCTCCCTTTCTCCCCCCACCACTTTATTCCCTCCTCATCCGCTTCATACTAACCTGTTTTTCCCACCTCACTCCGTCTGCCGACCCCACCTTCTTTCGTGGCACCTCTTTCATCTTCTGTTACCGTCCCCGTTGCCTTCTCCCCGTATCCTACTCTTTTTTTTTCTCTTCTGCTACAGTTCCTGTACTCTCTCCTTCCTATCTCAAATTTTCTCATGATTCCCCACTCCAATCTTCTTCGCCATGATCTTGGAAGTGCGCTCATCCCATCTCCTTCCAGCTGCCCTCGATTTTCCATTTTCTGCCTCTCTCCTCTATTTCTCACCCTCTCTGCATTCCACTTCCTATTCTCCTCTCCACCACTACACTTCTCTTTCGCTCACTCGCCAACAATTCTCAGTGGCTAAGTTGGTATTCCATCATAGACGTGTAAAAAAGAAACAAACGATTTTTTTTTGTGCTTCACACGTCTTCTTAGTGGGTCGGAATCCTACTAGTGACCAGACTGACCTGATTTTCTGACTGATTCGAGTGGAAGAGAGACTCAGAGAGCGAAATTGTTGCGCTCACGCACCCCAAAAATGACTATCATTGTTAATAGAACTTTACAATGTGCAGGGCCCAGAGCCAAGCCTCGACGTCATCTCTAAGCTGAAGTATCTACACTGCGTCGTCTCGGAAACTCTGCGGCTCTACCCTCCGGCAACGAGGTACGTCTAGCCACCGCGGTAACTCAGTGACTAAGGCGTCGTGCTGCTAAGCCAAAGGACGAGGGTTCGGTACCGACCTTAGTGCACGGCCGCTTTGCTGATGGAGGCGGAAAGAGAAAACGTCCGTGTGTCGAAATTACTTCGCATCCTGAAGAGCCCCAGGTGGTCGAAATTAGTCCGGAGGCTTGGCACTACAGCGCGCCTCATAGCCCAGTTGTAGCTTCGGCGCGTCAATCAATCAATCAATCAATCAATCAATCAATCAATCAATCAATCAATCAATCAATCAATCAATCAATCAATCAATCAATCAATCAATCAATCAATTGATTAACCAATCAAATGAATAAGCAATCAATCAATCAATTAATTAATTAATAATGATTGATTAGTTAATCAATCAATCAATCAATCGATCGATCGATTGATAAATAGGGAACAAATAATTAGCGGGTAATTATTAATGAGCAATTATTTAGTGGATGCTTAAAAATAAGCAATAATTAGTGATTCATTTATTCATTTATTGAATGATTTGGAGTTTAACGCGCCGACTTTCAAGTGACAATTGCCTACATCGCTTGGGTCCACCGCTTTTTGTAAGATGGGACGTTCTTGTTGGCCTGACTGCTTGCTGCGTGCTGTGTTGTTCAACAGGGTTGACCGATCGGCGGTTGAAGATTACGTACTCGACGAAAGAGGAATCAAGGTTCCCAAGGGCTGCGTTGTCATCGTCCCTGTGTACGCCATGCACCGGGACCCGGAATTTTTCCCTGAGCCAGAAACCTTCAAACCGGAAAGGTAACGTTTATTTTGTTAAGCTGAGATTAAACACCGTGAACAGACTAAAGAAGAGAAACTGACTGATTTGATCTCATTGCTTCTTCGACACAAGAATCGCGTTAGTCCGAGCTTCTTAGCAGATGAGCAGGCAAATATACGAAAACAACTGTACCATGGATAATCTAAACGGTTGTTGCTTACTCAAGCCACTTTCAGCATACAGGTAATTGAAGATTCACGAAATGGTTAATCCCCCAAGTGCCTCGCCCGCGCCGCGTTTCACGAGAGACTGCTTCGTCTAAAATGTGCCCTCTATGTTTGAAGAAGAAGAGAAGCGTCCGCCTCTTTTGTTGTCTCTCTGATTTAACGACTCGAAGCTATCTTTCAAGATGTAAACCAGCTGCGACGGCACTGTGAGCATCGCTTATGCAGCCCGCGGCAGGCGTGCAGCCAGCAGGCGTGCTGCCTAGCCCGCATCACAATCAATCACCAACTGCTGGAGATGACCACCAGCCCACAGTGGCTGCCGCTTCACTGCTACTACCTCTTCAAGTACAGTCAGGTGCCTACGCACCTATCAGCCGAACTTCTGAATCCAGTGGGCTACCATTACCTCCTTGTCAAGTAAGCTCACTTGTGACTTCTGCATCTTCGAATCAAACGTCACCTGCTGCAAAACCGCAGCTACCAGAAGCATCATGTGCCGCTTTTCCACCGGTAGATAGTGACATGATCTCGGACTCTGAAGAATCTGACAAATTCTGTCCACTCCCAAATAAGCGCCGTCGCGACTCCTCACAGTGTCAGCAAGCCGCCGAAAATCACGTAACTGCCCATCCTTCCAGAGGTGGTCTCGTTGTGATTATTAAACCCACAGACCCCTCAAAGCTTATCACCCGTTTCAATCCTCTTGCTGTGAAAACCGCTTTGGAGTCCGTGGCTCCTGGTGGAGTACTTCAAGTACGACCAAACTACAGATTGAACCTACTAGCTGTTGATACACGCAATACTGTTTTCACGGAGCGTCTGTTAAAGATTACTACTATTGCAAAGATCCCAGTTCACGCTTATCAGCCCCACCCCAGAAACTGCGGTATGGGTGTGATTAGGGGTGTGGTCACAGATTTATCAGACTCGGACATCGCTGACGCTTTGCGTCAGAGGGTTGCTATTCGTTCCATCCGAAGATTAGGACAAAAATCACAAAGCGTGCTTATTGTTTTCGCTACTGAATCTACGCCGGAGCACGTTATTATAGGCTACACACGGTACCGCGTCTTTGAATACAGTGAAACGCCCAGACAATGCACCAAATGTCAACGTTTCGGCCATGTGGCTGCGGCATGCACATTTACCATGCGCTGCGCCCGATGTGCGGAAAATCATGATCGCTCCACCTGTGGCGTTAATGATCCTCGGTGTGCAAACTGTACTAAGCAGCACGAGTCTACGTCTTTTAGCTGTCCAGTTCGCCGTAAGGAAAATGCTATCACAAGGGTGAAAACGGCCAATAAAACTGATTACAAGTCAGCCAAGGCGATTGTGCAACACCACTGGAGCACAATAGCAAAACATACTCCAAATTGGAATATGGAAACGCCCGACGGATACACTTCTGTTGATATGGACAAGGATTTTCCACCTTTACCTGTCCGTGAGTGCGCGAAGTCGGAGAAACATTATACGGGAGCTCCAGCACCACAGCCTCCTTCTGAAGCCGCCTATACAGCTGCACCGCCTGACACAACTTCGCATATATCACCAGTTGTACTCCCGGTTCCAACCCCAGGCGGAGCTCTACCCTCGCCAACAGCAAAGTTAACTACTGTTCATACCGCCGGACAGACTACTGAAGTCGGACTTTCAAAATCGCCAACTCGTACGAATCTTAAAAGTCCCTCAGAAACCTCCAATCAACAAGGGGTCGGGAAACTACGCTCCATAATTCACTTAGTTGCGGAGGCCATGCGTACATTCCTGGCTTCGTTTTCTTCGCCGGAAGCTGCCGCACTTATGACACTCATCGACTCTGCAGTTCGCTTCCTCACTCAATGGCTGTAGGGGTTACAACTCCAGCAAGTATTCCTAAAATGCAACAAATTCGCAATACAGCCACAATTTTTCAGTGGAACGCGGGTGGCCTGCGTTCACGTCTACCAGATTTCCGCAGATTTGTAGACAGGCATCGCTTCCCCGTTATAGCAATCTCGGAATCACGCCTATCTCAAGACGTACGACTTTCAGGATACACAGTGTTCCGTTCCAAAACTGATTTGCCATCAACCAGAGTACTCCTAGCTCTGAGAAGTGACCTTACCATGATACACCATAATGTGACGTCAAGTTCGGCAAACGAATACGTTGCAGCCACTGTGCAAATCGAAGGCCTGTCTTTCACCGTCATTGCCGCCTATATACCACCCCGAAAGGCGTTAGATAGCGACCGTTTGGAGGGTATCCTTCGTGCCACGCCGCCACCGCATATACTCACTGGTGATTTCAATGCGCATCACCCGTCATGGGGCAGCCGTAAAACAACAATCAAAGCACAGCGCTTATTAGATGTTGCTTACCAGCACGGTATGGCTGTACTTAATACCGGGGAACCAACTTTTTTCCGCAAAGGAGTTTCAAGTGCTCTCGACATCACTGTAGTTTCCTCTGCACTGCTTTCTAGAACAAGCTGGTCTGTGGACATTGAATCCCATGGCAGCGACCACCTGCCTACTTACATAACACTCCATGGTGTTCCAGGAGGTCATCCAAAACATCAGGTCCGATTCTCCAACTGGGATGTTTTCGTCGCAGCAATCCAAGATGGCCTTGGTTCAGTGTTGTGCTACGATGACTTCGTAAGGACGATGGCTAGGGCGCGCAAAACGAGCACGAAGACTTTCATATTACCCAAGTCATACAATGTCGCCGACGCAGAGTTTGAAAGGCTTCGTGCCATACGCCGGCGAGCAGAAAGAAGAGCGCGCAAAACTTTGGCACCTGAGGACATTCGAGCATCCAGACGCCTGCAGAAGCGCATTCAGCGCCACATGTGCAAATTAGCTAAGCGTGAGTGGACATCCTTCTGCTCAACGTTGGACCCCAGGAAGCCGCTTACCAGAATATGGAGTCTGGTCAAAAGTCTTCGCTTACCACCGACGTGTCTCCACCCATTTAATTCGATTTCACTGCGCAATAAGCTCACAATCTTAGACGTGGCAGAGATGTTCTGTAGAAAAGTTGCGGCTGCATCAACGTCACCTACGATACTTACGCTCCCTGATATTGGACGCCCATCCGATAAAAAGCCTCTTATTGATGACCCATTCACCCTGTCGGAACTCGTCATGGCTTTATCATCGGTTAACAAGTCTTCTTCCCCTGGCTCAGATGGCATAACCTACACTGCACTCGCTCATCTAGGGGATGCCGGGAAGAGATTTCTCCTGGACATTTTCAACCAATCCTGGATGACTGGTCGCCTTCAGCCCACCTGGAAGACTGCTCGCATTGTGCCAATATTAAAACCAGGCAAAGATCCAACAGACCTTCAGTCGTACCGACCTATTGCACTTTTGAGCTGTGTAGGCAAGCTCATGGAAAAAATGGTGCTGCTTCGATTGGATTGGGACCTCACCAACAGAAATGTTTACCCGCCACAGATGTCTGGCTTCCGAAAGGGCAGGAGCAGTATTGATAATGTTATCGCCCTTGCAAATTGTGTCAAGCGGGAAAAAGCACAGCGTAACACCGTGATAGCGGTGTTTTTGGACGTCAAGGCTGCGTATGACTCGGTCACGCATGACGCTATCCGCTTTCAAATGAATTTGTTAGGTATTGGAGGCCGTATGTATGACTGGCTGTCGAATTATCTCAGCGACAGAACCCTCTTTATGACCACCCCTGACGGCGACACACAGAAGCACAGCGTAACTCGTGGCGTTCCGCAAGGTGGAGTATTGAGTCCAGCACTTTTTAATATCTCCCTCATCGGAATCGAAAAGTGTTTGCCACGACCTGTCGCGATTTCCCTATACGCAGATGACATTTGCATATGGTGCTCCGGGCGCAATCGGCGTGTGCTCCGTGCGAGGCTTCAGCGGGGAATAGATTCCATCTCAGCGTTCCTTGCGGCGCGAGGTCTCGAAATCTCCGCTACAAAATCAGCGGCAATCGCTTTCACGAAGCGAGACGTTACACGGTATGAGCTCACTGTAATGGGAATCCCAATACCGTACGTCGCAAATCACAAATTTCTGGGCGTTACATTTGACAGATTATTGACATGGACACCACACATTCGAAGTTTGAAGGAAAAGTTCACATCATTTTTCAACATATTCCGAATGCTTTCTAGCAACTCTGGCGGCTGCACAGTACACTCGCTTCTTCGTCTATACGACGCACTCTGCGAAGGTCTACTACGCTACAGCCTGCCTGCCTTGTTTCCCCTTTCAGCAGGAAATCTAAAGGCTTTAGAAAGCATGCAGGCGCGCATACTGCGTGTGTGTATTGGCGTCCCAAAAACGACATCCACTGTGGGGACTATCATTGAATGTCGACGTTTGATGCCGATGGCACTGCGTAAACAGGAACTCCTTCGTGCGGGTTTACGGTTTGTGACAAGACAACCAAACCACCCACTGGCTGAGACCTATGCTCCAGATCTGGAAGACCTCTTGCCGCAACAATACCAGGCCCCATCTCTGCCTTCCTACCCACTATGGTTGCTCCCACCCATGAGTATTCACACAACCGTGCCAGGAATCAGGCGAAGAGCAGATTTTCCCGCTCCAGCTCTTAAGTTTTTTACTCTGCAACTGCTACACAGCAAATACTCCTGCCATACCCACATATATACTGATGGCTCAGTCTCCGAAGGTTCCTCAACAATTGCTGTTTATATTCCGGCGTCGCAAACCACGATCTCCAAAAAACTCAGCCACAGGACATCATCTACAGCGACTGAGCTCGCCGCGATACGTGCGGCTCTTCAATACATCACCACCCAGCCAGCCAATCAATGGGCAATTTTTACAGATTCCCGCGCGGCCCTTCAATGCCTTCAGTCGTTTCCTAATCAACAGCTACACTGGGACATTCGCGTTTTACACTACCACGCCGTCAGTGCTCACCACCTCATGGAACTCCAGTGGATTCCGGCTCATTGCGGTGTATCAGGCAATTCAACAGCAGACGCTACAGCTTCCCAGGCTCACAATCACGAGGTTCCTATTGCGGCCGTACCGTTCTCCAGGAAAGATGCGGCCGCACTGGCGTCTTATGTTGGGCGGCAGGTACAGCTTTCCATATGGGCTGCTCCATTACGCCGCTACGCACCACTCTACTCCCTTGACCCAGAATGTACTTTCCAGTTACCGCCTGGTCTCAACAAGCACGACGCAGCTGTAATACACCGCATACGTTTGAACGTCGCCTACACACGCCTTTTCCGTTTTAAGCTTCAGCAGACCAGCTCACCCTTGTGCGAAGACTGCCACTGTCCAGAAGACGTCCACCATGTCATCTGTGTGTGTAGACGATACGATACACCCAGACTCTCCTTGACAGTGACTCTGGGCAAACTACCCACATCACGTCTTACGCTGCATGATGTGCTTGGCCCCTGGTCATCTGCTAAAATGGCCTCACGTGTGACGAAAGCCTTTCTCAGCTTCCTCCGTAGTTCAGGTCTCGTCAACACTCTTTAACAGTAGTGAACATCGGCGATACGTGTGATATAGAACCACGTTCCTCATCTTAAAACTCTTAACCTCTGTGGTATGTCAAAGTGAACATTTCGCGTGTGTATGTCTTCATCATGGCTGCGATGGTAACGCTGAATGTGCCGCGTTCCCGTGAGACTACTCCGTGAACTCAGAACTCTGTCATCTTGAAGCGAACATTTCCTCGAGTATACTTCAACATTTTTCTTTTATTACCAAACTCCTGAACTTGCTTGCGACTCCAATTGTCACCATACTTTTTCTTTCTCTGATTTTTCCTTCTTTCTATCTCCCCTTCTTGCTTTTATTTTATTTTTTTTTCTTTTCTCAATCGTTTCATTTTTCACCTGACGTAGCATGTCAGGCCCTTTGCAGGACAAACCTCGTCAGTGTCATTAAACCATTCTCTCTCTCTCTCTCTCTCTCTCTCTATGTTTGAGAGTAGCAAATATAGAGCGCATATTTGTCGTGAAGTACAGACGGTCGCAAACTAAAGCGACCCAAGCGACAGGTACGCGAAAACTATCGGCGCGACCCCTCCCGGCGTCAAGCCTGCTGTCGAGATAGCCGAGTGGGCATGCGGGCCCTTCACAAGGCAATCAATTTTCTCGATTTCGGCGTCAGCCCCTCGTTGCTGTGGGACATTCAAGGAGCACGGTGGCGCGCTCAGGGGACGGGGTATTCTTGGAGTGGTCGACAGCCTGCAGCATTTGCGGAAGCACGTGTTCATCTTCGGTATACTTGCGCGTAAGGATACATACATATGTTTTCATTTTGTTGCCTCTGCAGTAGATTGGCGCTGGAGCAAGTCGACGATAAAGTTTATGTAGGACTTAGTGTTTGCCGGTAGGTATACATGATTCAAGTACACCTGAACCCTGCTGATACGGCACCCAGACTTACGACGACCCGCTTCCTACGACGAATCACCGTGCTCCCGGCAAACTCCCCATAGAAACAATGCATTTAAAACTCCGATGATATGACGGTCGAATGCACGCGGTCAGCTTCATACGGCGGACCCTGGACCGGATAAACCGGCGTCTTTCCAATATTTTACACCGCTGCCTCGTCCCGACCTTTCTTTACTCTGAGCCCCCGTTTGACCGTGCTTGATGTGTTGAGGTCCGTAGGTGGGCCAGACACAGTCGTCTTCCCCCTCTCAATCTCCTGAAATATACCGACCCCGCCGCGTCTCCCCCGCCCAAACGCAAGGCTGTCTCGACCGGTGACTCACCCTGCGCTTCCACGCGGGATGAAAAGCTTAGAATTCTGGAACAAACAATTGCCAGCCACCGGGATGAATACCTGCAAATCCACAACGTCCTCCTACAAAATCAGACGGCCCTTCAGTATACCATTGAGATGATGCGCCTCGAATTCCGCAACTTCATTGGGTCTCAAGCCGTAGCTCACAACACTCCCCCTCACCCCTGCCCCCCCCCCCCCCGCGGACGAGGATGATGTCTAAACGCCGTAGCCCATTGGTTGTGTGGCAGTGGAATTGCCGAGGGTTCCCCCGCAAGCGACACAACCTTGAACAACTAATTTCGACAGAAGCTACTCCTCCCGTCCTCATCGCTATCCAAGAGCCTGGTAAAACACATTAATTTAACAGGCTATCAATCCTTTCGTGCTCCCAACAACCCGTACACAGCGGTGCTTGTTCAGCGCAACATTTCAGCATACCATCACGTCTTCGACAGTATCTCTTTTTCGCATGATTTAGTCGTCCCCTATCCGCCAAAGCGCACTGCCTCTAGGCTATATGTCCTCAATGTCTATAGCAGCCCCAAAACACACACGCATAACTTCAGCAACTTACTTACGCTGACCAAGCGAGCGGCTGCTCACCACCTTCTCATTACACTTGGAGATTTTAACGCCCGCATAAAACATGGGGTTACAAGCGTACAACCAAGAAAGGGAGGCTGCTCTGGGAGTTGGTGCAGGCGCGAAGGCTCGCAGTCGAATCTGATCCCACCGCCCCCTCTCGGATCGGTAACAGTGCCCAAACTGATACCACCCCCGACCTGACGCTCTCGTACCGAGTCAAAGAACTGAAATGGCACTGCACTCCTCACACTTTGGGCAGTGACCATTTTATTATTCAGTTCACTCTCCAACTCGATACATCACTCGCCCCGTGGTTACGGCAGACCCACATCACCGACTGGCCAGCATTCAGGGAGACCTGTCAGGGGCAGGAGCCACCCGATGATGATATGTCGGCCCAGAGTTAGCTTAGTTGCCTTATAGATATTAAGAAAACTCATGACCTCCCTTTGGACCCAGGCATTCCTTCAGAAACAGTCGACACGCATTTGCAACATCTATGGGAGGCTTACACAAGCCCCCAAAAGCGATGGCACCGACAAACTTGGGTCCAAAGGCGAGGGTTCGCCTGTGCTCAGCAGGGAGGGAACACTCCCCCAGGAACAGAACACCTGCTTCGCCCGGCCGGTTTTTCTTTACGGTCGGGAGTGTAGGCCGCACCAAGTTCCACATCCAATTGGTCAGCTGGTCCGACGTCTTGCACCACTCCAGGAAGGGTCGTGTATGTCTCCGTTTGTCCTGACTAGCGGAGCACGCTACTCAGAGCACGCTACTTTGGACCCAAGTTTGCTTCAGAGCCGACCCTGACCCCACCGGAGAAATTGGCACTTGCAAGGTCAGTCACGCGCCGCGCGTCCGAGGAGGACCGTCCACGGTTCACCGCAGAGTGCGTCGATACTATTAGTCGTACAATAGGCTCTTGCTCAAAGCCTAGAAAGGTGAAGTCCATTGTGGACTATGCTGTTCCTAATGGCCTTTGTATCCTGACCTCGGATAAGAAAGGGTTCTTTGTTGTTGCCCCAGAGGCGACCTTCCAGGAAAAGGCATCCGCGGCTGTAGACAAAAACTTCAGAGTAGCGGATCTAAAAGCGCCAAAGGTGAAGGAAGCCGCCATTGCCTTGTTTCAGAAGCATAATCTGGATAAGTTAGTGTCAAGTGTTAAGAATTCGAAGGCCTTGCACCTGGATGTATTCTTTGCGGCACAAACACATAAACCGGAAATCCCGTTTCGTGCGATAGGAACAGAAAGAGACACGTGGCAGAGTGCGGTTTCCTGTTACCTGTAAAAGCACTTGCAAAAGTTATGCGTGAGGGATCCATTTGTTCTGCGCAATTCTGATGAGCTCGTCGAGTGGCTTCTTAGTTGTAACCATGGTTCGTGCAATGTTTTCAGTGTTGATGTACGGGGCTTGTACTATAATATTCCACATGACGAATTGATGAAAAGTGTTAAACTTTCGATCACAGGACACAATGATGAGCTGAAATTTTGCAATAGTGCTGGTATTTCTGTGAGTAGTTTTCTGTAGATTTTGTCGTTTTACCTGAACTCTACGTTTGTGGACTGGAAAGGAAGGTTGTTTCTTCAACGCTCTGGCGTGTATATCGGCTCGAAAGTTGCGCCTGTACTGATCAACATTTTCTTAGGAAGAGTAGACAAACTACATCCAAGGAAACGTCAGCAGTGTAGTCACAAACGCGTTCGGATATGTAGATGATTTTCTTGGTTTCGTTAAACCCAGGGATATGCGTAAAACTGTTGGAGATATTGTTCAGGTGTTCACAGATTGAGGTCTGGGATTAGAGTTTACGCATGAGGTACCGCGAGATAATAAGCTGCAGTTCCTTGATATACAGTTAGAAGTCAAACCTGACCCCGTGTGTTGGGTGTATACACACTAAAAATTTTTACGCCCAAAAGGGTGCTTCAGCTTGTCGCCGCAGGAGCACCCTAAAAACTGAAAATTTTGCACCCTTTAGGGTGCTTGGATTCTGTCGCCGCAGGAGCACCCTTTGTGAAGCACCCCAGAAGACAGGTGCCTTATAACACCCTTTTCGACCTAAAAGTATCCTAGGGTGCTACATAGCACCCCAATCTGTAGGAGCATCTTCTGCAAAAGCACCCACCTAAAGGGGTACAAAAAAGGGTGCGTCATCCTCGGTTCACAAATGGTGCAGCAGGTGTGAGACCACATATTGCAAAATATGACACACGATTATGGTATGAAACATTCGTGCTTTCCAAGCTCGGTTCTGTGAGACATTTTATTGAAGCTCAGCGTCAGCTGATAATTTCCTTGAACTTGTGTAACCGATTGTTAAAACATATATTTAAAGAGTCAGGAGCCACATCTCAGTACAGAGTTATAACTTTAGAGGTAGTTGATTATCCAAAACTTCGTAAAAAAACAATTATATGTTCACTTTGCCGAACTGCAGTACACATCCTTCGAGCTTCACTGCACAGCATAACCATGCTATGCAGTGAAAGCAATTAGGTGTGCAACACTTCAACCACACAAAACTTCCTTGAACCTTAAAACCCTTGGCTGCTCAGTATTGCATCAAACTTCCAATCACGGTAGCTACTTGCAATGTTTAGTGCCTTATTCTTGAGCTGAGCAGGAAGGTTCAATATGAAGGAAGACCAAATGCAAAGGTATTGTCTCCTCCGTACTGCGGCTCATAATCTACTCATAAAAGCTGGGTACCCAAGCTATTTATTTTCGTTTCCATTATTCTTTTTTGCTTTACGAAAAAATATTCATATGGTACAGCACGTGCAAGGTATGGTGGTATATGGAGTTTTATAACCATACATTTAGACTAAATGACCCCACATAGCAATAACAAGAACTGCAAACATCACAGAACAATGCATACAAGTTCCCTGGTGAAGCCCATGGTTGAAATGTAATGTCATGGTTCATAAAACATTATTTTATCATGAGGCTAGCTTGTACATGGTGCCTTGCATTATGTCCCTGCCGGCAGATGTGGGGTCATTTGTCTCTGTTGCAAATGAAAAGCCAACAGCCGGGGCCCATTAGTTTTGGCTAGTATTACGAGGTGCCTCACGGCAAGCATTCTGCGTCGATAGACTTTCGTAGAGTTGACTAGAACTGAAATCAGCAAAAGATTCTCTACAAAATATTCAGTCTATCCGCAGCTTTAGGGTTTGCTAATTTCCTATTTGGGTTTCTTCTGCCTTTCTTAACAACATTTTTCTTTTGATAAGAAGGTGCATAACCAAAAGCAAAAAGCTTTTCTGTAAACCTTTGGTAGCTATATAATTGTTACAAAATATTTTACTCTAAATATAGCAGCTTAAACTGAGAATATTTGCATTTAAAACATTAAATAAGGTTTAAATTGATCATAAATTTTTAGCTGTTTTTTACGCAAAACTGTACATGGGATATGAAGTACACCACAGGGAGGGCTCTGGATTAGCTTTAGCAAATTTTGGGACATTTAAGTGCACTGGAAATCTCTACACATGCGCTTTTTTCACTTTCTGTATACACCAGGAAAATGGCTGCCAATTGTAGACAGTGATTCTTAATAGTAGTTGACGTGCATTTTAAAATAATCTCAAACATTATAGCCACAAAATTAATTTTTACAAGTTGTAGACATTGCGCGCTACACCAGACATTGGGCTACACTGTCAATGACATCTACAATTACCTCTACAACGCAAGCTTATGCTGGTAGAATGTTTCATACCATAATTACTGTGTGTTCAGAGCTCACGTGTGAAGTATGGATACTGCTGCTTCAGCAAAAACCGAGGATGAGCACCCTTCCTGGTTTTGAAAAAAAAATGACAGAGGAAATTCCTTAAGCAGGATTCTGAAACAGGGTTGAAAGAAACAAGAATGAACAAGAAATTGTTTCAAAACATGTAAAGCAATGCAAACAAATATTTATTTCAACTTCGTTTCTACAAAAGACCACCTCATGAAGACTGGTGATGGGGTATTGGATCAAAAATAGAGCAGAGAGCACTTATATAAATGCTACAGGGAGCCTTCGCAGCCAAAAATTGTTTGAGCACCTGAACTAATCACTGTTCAACAAACTCATAAAAAACGTTTGAATGCATAAAAAACCAGTGGTAAACACAGGAAACAGTTAAAACAGAATGACGGCACAAGTTTGTCCCGTCGTTCTCTTAAAAAAGTATAAAGCAGGTGACAAAATTAAAACGACAGCAAATTGGTTGGCTTTTAATTTTAAATGATAATATAAAAAATAATGGCATGAATGAAAGTGAGCAGCACGCAAAGTACCATGTTGCTAGCCCGACATTCCACTTTAAAGCAAAATGTCCGCTTTCAAAACTACATAGGGTAAACATGCAATGAGGCATTCCTTTAGGCACACAAAATATACCATTGTTGTTAAAAAAGCTACGAATTAGTTAAAAAAACCTGACCACAACAAATTGGAATTGGTGACTAGATACAGTTTCAGAAATAGACAGCGATATCATATAAAAATATATGGTTCCCATACAAACATTGATCATAACAAAAATTCAGGACTACATTTATCAGACTGGCATCAATGTGCAAAGCAACCTAATGAAGGAAGACGGTCTTCACTAAAAACATGTTAATATTGAGAGCTCATGTGCTTCCCTGCAAGTTGGGTGTGTAAACCCACTGACACCTTAACCCGCCTGACATTGAGGAATTTTACGAATTGGTGTATTGTAGCGAGCTGTCTGGTTTATTTCCCTATTTTTCTTGGCATTTCATGTCTAATTCTAAATTTGCTGACTAGATAGCTTTTACTATGGTCATGCAGTGGTGACAACGAATATTTGATTTTACTTTAAAAAAATTTCAGTTTTGTTTTATTGCTCACCAGCCAACGATCTGAAATATCAGAGGTGCTTAAAACGTATGTTGGCATTTCCTTCCTGCACTGTAGTACAACTAATCATGACTTTTACCATAATTTTTCACAAACTAATATTTGGAAAGCATTCAGCCGAATGAAAATGTCATTTCAGAAGCATGCACAATCAACAAGGCCTCAATGACTCTCACGACGCGGTTCACTTGTTTCTGTCACAAATAATCCGAGTGCAGACACATTCCACCGAAGACGAAGGTAACATGCCCTCTTGGGTGATGAATATTTAAAAAGCCTTACGAGTAAATTAGCTGCTGAGCACATGAAATTGTGGCATTAAAACAAAAGATCCCTCTGCGGCATCTTTCACTTGGAGGAGCGCTTGACCACAAACTTTGAGAAGCTGGAAAATGTTCCATGAGCCGCTCCAGCCAGCAGAAACGATGCAGGACACAAGTTGGTAGGCGGACCGTTGGCATCCTGCGATTGTGAAGATATTTCTGTTTAGTAGATGTTCTTTTTGTACCACTGTTTATTTCACCTTTAACAAGCAGCTGAACTCCTTAACGTTTGCCTAATAAAATGCTGCAATGTGGAACAGTTAGCAGGGTTACCTCAATTTTGCTTTTCTACGAATTAACACAATTTAAGTAATCTGCACACAACTACAATCAAAGTACAATTTTCACCTACTTCACTGCTAACATCAGCGTTTGACTGCTCAAGCACAAATACAGGTTAGACATGTGAGCAATCTGCTAATCTTATCCCCACAAACTGAACAATCAGGCATCAGAAATCGGCAAGGAAGGAGGTGTCACTTTTAAATGGCCCTTTTTTCGTTCAAAACATAAACAACACCTGGAAGCTTGAAGCATGAGAGGGGGTCTTTCACGCTGACAATGTCAGAACATAGCTTGCTAGTGGGCACGTGAATGATGTGCACAATGTGTTTCTTGAAAATGCGTGCAAAAGCTTGATTGATGTGTAGGACGAGAATTGCAGCACGTTTTGACACAGGCCTTGTGGACGCTTCTGCCTGCTAATGTCAATGCGGATTCCTGCTAGTCGCCCTCTTCGCTTCTTTCTGAATATAATGCTTTAGGCAGCCACAAGGACTGCATCAAAACGTGCAGCAACTGCCTACGTCCCACACATCGGTGAAACTCTCGCACACATTTTCAAGAAACACAGTGCATACATCGTGCATGTGCCCACTAGCAAGCTATGTTCTGACATTTTCAGCGTGAAAGACCCCTCTCACGCTCCAAGCTTCCGGGTATTGTTTATTAGATTCCATGCGCTGAATGCAAATCAGTCTACATTGGCGAAACGGGCAATCTGCACAGAAGATTAATGCAGCACTGGAACGAAGTGAACAAGGGCCATGCAAAAACAAGTCCACTGGTAGAGCACCGTGAGAGGACGGGACACGTTGTCGACTGGAACAAGACAAAATTACTGACAACTGAGTGCAACCTATTTTCTCGATTACTGTTCGAGTCCCTCATCGTTCAGACGACGCCCAATATTATCAACATAATGGTTGGCAATCTGCACCATATCTATGCAAACTCATTGCGCCGCGTAATGCCCAATGTATAGCTTCGTTTTCCACGACACATGCTCACCGTGAACAAGCAACAAACCGTTAAATGGCTTTCTTGACTTGGTCAGTGACCTACGTTTCATCACTGCAATAATGCTTTTACCTGCCTACACGGCATTCCGTCAAACACTGGACTACACCACATGAGCCATTGCCGTTCTTAACCTGCACCAGAGTATATAACCTTTCACTACTGCTATGAGATAGACCCATAAACGCACTTCAATATGGCCTTTATATTTAGCTCTTGGAAACATTATGCATAATTTTACCTTTAAGTTGCACCTGCTACAGCAGCTGGTAATATACCAAAAACATGAAAAAAAAACGGTGGTTTAACACGCCAAAGCTACGCTTGGGATATGGGGAGCACTGTAGGGGAAGGCTTCGCATTAATTTTGACCACCTGGGTATTTTTGTGCGCATCGAAATCTCAAAACACGGTCGTCTTTACGTGTTGCCTCCATCTGAAAAGCGGCCACACCAAGCGGTATCTAACCGACATTCGCCTCCACAGCACACCACCCTAGCCACTGCAGTGGGTTAAACATATGAAATAAAGCGAGTTTTGGAGTGCAAATGAAAATATTAATCACACGTCTTATTTTCCCAATCGATGTACCTTTTGAAATCCACCATGCAATCCCCCCTCCCCTACCGGCCTACCAAAACACCTTTGTCTCAAGAGGTAATCAGGCTGTTGTTAATGAAGTAAGTACTTACAATTCGAGACTTGCCACCGTTAAAGTCATGCACTTTGTTTTAGAGATAAGCGACATTAGCCATTTGCAGCACCAGGAGTTAATTGTGTTAAGATCAGATTGAAAGCATTGACGATAGTAGTTGAAAGAAATTGTGTGATAAATTACAAGATCATCTGCAAATAGACCTACATGGGAGGATATGCAACATGGAAGATAGACCAAGCAACCTGCCTGGGGGGACAACAAAGTGGCACGAGCAAAAGAAGTATATAGTTATTAGAAGTAAACTGCATTTGAGAAGAATGAAAATCTTTCGCTCAAGTGAGGACATTAGGGTGAAGCTTGCGAAGTAGGCTGTGGTGTGCAATGCGATTGAATGCTTTAGAAAATCGAGAAAAACTACCGCAGTTTGTAAGCCTGCGTCAATGGATCAATGTAGATCCTGAACAAATCCTGAAAGTTGTGTTTCTCAAGTAACCCTTGTGAAAACCGTGGTGATACTCGAATGTGATATTGTGATTTTATAAATAATTAGCGACCTGAGAGTGGATGAAATGTTTCCCGACCTTGCATATGGTGCTTGTTAGGGAAATTTAATGGAAGTACCGTCTCCTGATTTAAAGATTGGTGCTACCTCGACTATCTTCCAACCATTGAGAATAGTGCCTGTCATGAGAGACTGCGAAAAAAGCGCTGTCAGAATTCTACAGACTGTGGGCTGTACTTTTCGGTATAGTATGATTAATACCAGCATGATCTGAAGTAGACCAGTTTGTATTGCAAGTTTAAAACCATATCGAAAGATCCTAAATGTTTGCTTGGATTGATTACATACGAATACTTGCTTCAAAGTCAGTTCAATTTCTCTTCTTGCCCTTTAGTCGTTCGGCCCCAGATTCTCTTCAATATCTCTGCTAAGCAATGACACGCTCCATACGCACAGCACTGCTTCATGAAAATGTTTCAAATAATCAGAGGCCACAGCACTGCTAACAGGTATACATCATGGCAGGTTCCACAACATGCAATAACTAACCTGAAAATACATAATCGGTGGGTGCACCGATATGGCAGCAGTGCCTGGACCGATGTGTCGAGCAAATGCGCTGTCTTCTGAACGGGTGGTCCAAGCGGCCAGATGATGGATGAATGACCATTCCTGGCGGCAAAGCGTACGGAGCACCAATGAAAGGCCAGGCAGTACTTGGGTACAGCAGGTGCAGTGTCGGTTGGCCAAGGGAGGCCCTGGCAAAGCCTTTGAAACTGGACTGGAAGGCAGCTGACCCAGGGACAGCCAGCAGCAGCACCTGCAGGTGCATAATCTGTGAGTGTGCTGACACTTGTTGAAATACAAGAAGAGCACACACAAAGCACGAATGCTTACATCAAGTAGATTTTTAATCGTTTAAAGACAGTAACCTCCAAGGCACTAATAAGAACATTCCCGGAACACCCCAAGTGAAATTTAGGTCACAGTAAGAATGTATTTATTAGACCCGCAGGTAACTGTGAGTGGGGTATGCATGATATATGCAAAGCTAGCTACTGAGCTAATTTGCATGGAACGCATGCTAGCAGCTCATCTGTATCCCTTGCTTTCAATCGGAACTGGTGTGTGATAGTTGAGGCTCCTCCATTTCAATGTCTGACTTGTATCTGCACTGTTCAATTCTCCAATATAAATCGAGTTGAGTGAGTGCCTACAGCTTTCTTGTTAGTCTCTGTATGGCCTGCGGTTTTGCGAAAATGAGAACTTGCGAATTGGCTCAATTTTCTGCACTAATTTAAACAATACATATGCCTCTGATATCAAGCCCCATACTTCCCGAGAGCTTCTCTGACGGAATCGGCAGGCGCCTCGTAGGCGTTGTGAAATCTCCCCCACTACCCCGAGACTATGCTAACTCCCTGCGAGGCCACATGCGCGCATTTCACCCTTCAATTTGCACGTATGTGAATTCTATACCTCTATGAATCTCAGACGGGCGTCGTCATATTCGTGCCGGTCTCGTGAAGCTCGGCAACGTAAATTACCGTACTCGCTCGCCCGAACTCTCTCACCGTTTTCTGCCCTAGCATACTATTTTCTCCCCCTTGCACTTTGTAAATTCTCATCTGTTTAACTACACCTCGTGCGCCCTCATCTCTTGCCTGCTTTTCTTCCAGCACAACTCCGTCAGCACCCGGTCGACGCGTACGCTGTCGGGGCGCGTTGGCGAGCGAGTACGGCAAATTCACGACGCTGTGTCGAGCTTCACGAGAACAGCACACATATCGCGGCCCGAAGACCGCGAGGCGTACGGTCGCCGGTCTCGCGAGCGCAATAGCTGTGAAGCGCACTGCACGGAATTCGTGTAAAAAGGGGGGGGGGGAGAGAGAGATTTCACAACACCTAGGAGACGCCAGCCATGGAATCAAGTGTACGCTTTTTCACATGCACTTCCAGGGAACCTCCTGTTCATGTTATTTCTTGGTATACCGCGGGTATTCACGAGGGAGGACTAATCACAGCGTTTGTGCCACTCACGCGAAATTGCGACTGCGATCTGCAACGGCAAAGGCACTGTTTGAGAGACACATAAACAAACGCCCCGGTGTTAAAGAGCCTTGCGTGATGTGAAATTATTAGCAGCCGTGTACCACAGCGCGAGCATCGTAAGCCAAGGTCTAGCTTCAGCGTAAATTGATGCTGACTTCTGCGGAAACGGTGGACTGGGCGCCAAACAAGTATACTAACTCACGTAGGCTCTCAGAGCAAACGAGATGGGGGTCTAGCGAATTACTGACCCATAAACACCACAACTCGTTCCAACCAAATACAGAATAATAAAACATGCGTACTTACCCGAGCAAAAACGATGTTTCCAACGTACAATTCTCCTTCACTGTCGTCTTCATCTCGCGGACACACGAACACGCTTTGTTCTGATGCTAATGTCATCCACTTTTGACGCGCAGTATTTTATCCGGCGATGATCGTTCTTCCGGGGTCCCCATGTTCAACACACGCGTAGGTTGGAAGGGTAGACATCACCCATAAAGCTTCTATAACAATAATTTAAGCTTGAAATAGATAAAACAGATTAAATCACGCCACCAACCACTCGGCACAAAACGCCATAAAAAAACACACAAAAAATGGGAGATAGTTGCCAGACTTCAAATGCAGCACCTCTATGTTTGACGAAAATTGTGTTAGTACTGTAATGTTGGTAATTATCTTTCTGCTTTCAAAGTCTGAAATGTGTTATAACTTAAATTTAAGGTTTTTAAACACAGAAAGTGAATACACATAAAGTAATTGACATATATACTGATATTGTAAAGAGGTTTTGACGTTTGTTTTGGTTTTGTTTTCCCGGCGGGCTTCTCAAGAAAGAAGGTGCGAGAAAACGAGCTACTTTGGGTTTAGGAAGAGGGCGGTAAATGTCGGCGTGATAGAAAGCAAGAAACAGGCGCTTACCCTGGTCGTAAAAAAATGAGCTAATGAAACCCTCACCTAAAACAAAAAAAAAACACGTTCGACGAGGAATCGAACCATTGACCTACAAAACAATAAACGACAATCAGCTATCTCGGCGGGCGGTGTTCGGGGGCGCCTAAAACAACTCTATACTTACGTAAGTTGTCAACGAATATTGCCGCTTGTGTATAGTTTATGCTGCATTTTTGAAATTCTGGCTGTCCTAACGCTTGTTTCTCACACACCGGTCTTGCAGACGAGGCCGCATTGCTAGCGCTGCAAGCGATTGAGCCAAAGCTTCATTATTTGACTCAAGAAAAGCTATCGCAGTCAACCCGACCTTTTCTGCGCAAGCCACGGTAGCCACGAAATAAATGAAATGTGCCGTTAGAACTATGGCGTTGATAACGCTTGTTTGACCGGCACCGTCTTGCAGACAAGCAACGTCGCTCTAATACTACAAGCGATGTCACTCCTGGCATGTCAGGCGCATCAAACCCATCGTGTAAAACGACTGCTAACAGTGCGAAAACCTCTGAGTTTGTAACAAGTGGGGATTATTAGAAAGCGACCGAAGCATGCGGTGGCGGTGAAGTAATAGGTACAGCAAGCAGGTAGGCAGAACAGGGCCTTCCGTGGAGGGGGGGGGGGGGCGTGGGGATATGTGTTGAAAAAAGACGCCATGTTTTTTAACATGCAGTGCCATTTATTGTAGTGTTTTCTTAGAGAGAAATCAACATAACGTTTGTACTGAAAGTGATTGAGAGCTTGGTTAATCGCTCTGCATGTGCTTTAATGAAAAGTAACCGCAATTGCTGACCGCGGCGGTATAATTGCGTTATTTTGTTCTTCCCTTAGGTCCCCCTCCATCTGAGGCAGCGCGCTCGCCCGCGTATTTTCTCTGCTCGCGTGTCTTTGCGCAGCTTGTCGACACGTATTTATCGTCTTAGTTGTTGAATGACGCTTATAAAACGCCAAACGGACATAATCACGGCACAAAAGCCAAAAAACCGGCTGATGACGGCCGGTTTTAGATATGGACCGGCAACCGGCCCGCTGTTTAAAAAACCGGTCGGGCCGGTCCAAAACCGGGAAGGTGGCAACCCTACGGCAGCGACGAGCGAAAATGATTTTACACGACCACCCCCGTCGGCCTGCGCAAAAAAGGAAGATAGAACCCCTGCATACACGCCCTCGAAGAAAGCTGTACAGCCGATTCAGTTTGTTGTGGACGAAGAGCAACCGAGGCTGCAGCCACAAACGATTGCGCTTGCCGTGGTATGAGCCAAAGTATATCTTCACATCGTTATGTTATCGTCCGTCTGACTGTTACTTATTGAAGGGAAAATTCAGAACACAAACGTTGACGTCTAGCGTCTATGCCAGACATAGACGCTGCTGTTTAGGCACTAAAAACCACCTTCAGGGGTCTGTCAGTTCTGTCTGATGGCGCGCTCGCGCCGCTGATTACGAACAAGGCGTCTGTTGGCGTTCACTGATCGTGTTGGCGAGCCGGTAAACGCCATCACGGTTAAACTCCCTGTTGGAAGACTACGCTGTTATTGGCCCCACAAACGCCATCAAGGTTAAACTCCCTGTTGGAAGACTAGGCTATTGGAACGATAGAGTTCCGACAGAACTTCGTATTAGCCCCACAGGCGTGCTGTGAGCCCAACAAGAAAGTCTTGTTGGACTTTTTGCCCGGGGCATAATAATACGGGAACAAATTCTTAGGTAAATTCGATTTCGTTGAGGACACGGATGCCTTGCGTAAAAGTTTTATTTATAGGACTACAAGAGGCATTTTGTAGCCTTCCCTTCCCGTGCACCCAGACATCGAAACGAACCTTGCGATACACTCGAAGAAGTAGATTAGTGCAGAATGGAGTTAAAGCATTCAGCACGTTTTGTTCAATTTACGAACAGCAATTTTAGAGCATTTCCCCTGGTCTATGTGGAGAGTTCATATTTAAACCTCTCAACGTGAGGTGAAATAGTGCACTGTGCGGTTTTAAAAATTCAGCCTGTTTTTGTGCAATTTCGCATGCTTGCAGTCACACACCGTTCTTTTAGGCACCCTAACGATAGGGTGCCGTGGTAACACCCCAATCGAGAAGAAATACTTTTTAGCACCCCTTTAACGGTCATAGTACCCTTTTAAACTGTTGATTACACCCCTGAATTTTGGCACCCTCGAGGTGGGGTGGCCGACCAATATTTGGGTGCTTGAAAGGTGCAAAAAGGGTGCAAATGTTCAGTACACCCCTCTAGCACCTTAAAGGGTGTAAAATGTTAAGATTTACACCCTTAATTTGTGGCACCCTCATTAATTGGGGCCGGAGCAATGTTTTGGTCCCTAAAAGGTGGAAAAAGGGTGCAAAATGTTGAGTGCACCCTTTTAGCACCTTAAAGGGTGTTAAAAAGTTTAGTGTGTAGCCCTCGCTCTGAAAAGCCGCTCCTGAACTTTAATTCAGGACACTCAAAAGTGATCAAGAACGGCATTGCTGTCTCTTGTTTGCGGTCGGCACTCTTTAAAGGGACACTGAAGTGATATGTAAACATTGCGGGATTACTTGCGCAAATTGTAGTCCGGAGTCCCCAGGCCATGTTACGTCCACTCTGGGCGCGTTTACGCGATTTTATTTAGTAGAAAAATCAATTCGAAAATGCTGTCCTCCTCTCTTTACCCTCGCCCATTTTCTGCGGCGTTTTCGTGTGACGTCGCGAGGAGCCGAACTCGCAATTGGCTGCGCTACTGCACGGCTCCTCGGCTTTAACACAGAGTCAGTCGGCCCAGCGTTTCGTCAGCCGGCCGCCGACGGGTCGTCGCAATTCATTCACTCAGTTGAAACGAAGCCAGGACACGTTTGTGAATGGAAGAATGGGCCTTTCTTTACTTGGTTAGTTTGTACACTGTATCTAGCTCCAAGTCAAGGTCGCTTCATACAAGCGCTGCACAAGCGCACATGCGACGCTTCGCTGACTGGTACGCCAGTAGGAAAATATAAGGCCTCTTGAAGGCGGGAGAAGAGTCAGCGAAGTCAATATAGGTACTAAGAAAATAAAATCAACTGATATTTTTACCGTACAGCGTAAAAATAGGGCGCGGGAAGCACTTTTTTGCGCTGGGCGAACAAGCACAGCGGTCAGCAGCACGACTACGCATCTGCGAACGCTTTTCCGTCTACGAAATGCAATTGCTAGACGTGAGCTATTGTGGAAACTCGGGGGACGCTTACTGCACGAGCGCAATACAACAAATAGTCACCTAAGCTGCTTCAAATGCCAAAATTAAATAAAAGTGTAAACTTGTTGTACAATATATACCTTATATTACCATGTGCGCAAAGCCCGTTCCGTTGCCGAGTGGTCCGGGTTATGAATTATATAAGGATGTATGCGATGTGGTCATACCTGTACCAATGTGTAGAGTTTTATACTGTGCAGGCACAGGACAAGATGTTCTAAAAAGGGTTAAGGGAATGGAAGTATCACCAGGAGCGAAGTCTTTCTTCTTTAAACTACACACGGGTACGCTTTCAGTTGCAACATGGATGGAGGGTAAGGGGATTTCTATGCCATGGGGAACTGACTGCTCTATTTGCAAACAACCAGGAACGGTGGAGCATGTCTTTCTCCATTTTTGGGCAGCAGTGTTTCTATGGGATGTCGTCCAAAGGAGACTGCGAAAGGACTTTCCACTGAACCCCCATGGAATACGGTTTTTATGTATCGAGAGAGAGGATGGGGTGCCGTACGATCTCGTCATGCTGTTGGGCCTGCACAGTATTTGGCGGTCGCGCATGGCATGGCTCAACTGTGATGTAGACGCGCGGCCGACGCGACAATATTTCCGCGAAACTGTTTCCAAGTTCATTGAAACTCAGAGAGCGAAGTTTTCTGTTCCTGAGTGGTTGCCAAGGGTGGAACCCCTCGCCATGCTTAGGAAATTTTAAATGACAACGCCAGTCCATCATGGCATGGCGGCCTTTTTGTAGAATGTGTGTTTTCTGTAGTACCTTTAGGTTGTGTTGCACTGTCGAAGACCGGCCATAAAGAAAGAAAAAAAAAGTGGCCGAGTGGTCCGGGGCGCTAGGTATGTCGCCGCAAGTGTTTTGCTAGCACGAGTTCGAGTCCCCGCGGGTACGTGCTTTTTTTTTTTTGTAAGTTACCTTTTTTCGTTTTCTGCCGATGTTTTCTACATTGAGTTCACCTTTTTTGGGCTACAACGTTCATGGCTCCACGAACTAGTTCACAGAACGCGCGCAGGCTGGCACTGGCGCGCTAGCGAGTTCTCGTTGGCGTGCTGTTGCCATAAGCAACCGGCTGCTTGCGGGCAGTGGGCACAGGCCAGAATGAACAGACCTTGGCCTGGTGCGAACACGCTTTTTACGGTACAGGCATGAGTGAGGCAGGATCCAAATATGGGGGAAAAAGCGCATGACATTTGGGCGTCTGCGGGTACGCGGAGGGTGTCCATGCACTGCGTAGGCCTCGGCTAGTGAATGCTACGATTCAAGCCGTCCTGGGAGGCTTATCTTTATGCATTTTTACAGCTGACAACATGGCAGAAGCCCGGTACGATGATTACTGAGTTATTGAGAATGTCCATCCAACAACGCCACCAGGTTGGTGTTTACAAAACCGAAGACCGAAACCGAAACTTGTTTGGTTTGCTCACCGTGGGCATCGTCCAATCACGGTGCCCGCTCCTCCCAACGTCACAGCTTAGTTGGTGCAGCCGCCGCAAACCGCGCATGGTAGTTTTTCTTTCTTTCGCGCTTTGTAAAATAATTACCGATTTGTCAACCGGATAAACGATGAAAAGTGTGTTAATTTGAGCCAGTCTACGCAGTGCAAGCAAAAAACGGGAGCTGACAAATTCACTTCAGTGTCCCTTTAGTCTTGCGTTTGAAGCGATTGGCACTAGTTTTTCCAAGCAGTTACAAGGATTAAAGATGCGGGTTTCTAAGTGACGTCATTTCGTCTCACGGTTCAGAAGCTTATCAAACGGGTTAAAGATGGGCACATGCGCAATGCGTGACGATATAGAACCGGCGGAGCAGAAATTTTCCTGCCGTACTCCCATATATTCACAGATTTTCCACGGTTTGAAAAATGTCGCGGGTTGTATTTGCGGCACCTAATAAACTTAGCAAAATTTGTGGATCTGTTGACAGAAGCTCAAAGGCATCTCGTGCGGGCACCGGAAAGGGTTGCGGGTGAAGCAATGTCTCCTTTTGGTTCCATGCAAAAGGTGTGTTGTCTATCCTTATACCATTTCTGTGTGGTTATGTGGTATATTGGTCAGACAAGTCGATGTATCAATGTCAGGTTGCTGGAACACAAAAGGTCTTTAGGAGGAGGACACCTCCTCGCACGTGGCTCAACACTGTATCTACGTGCAAGTGCGAGCCTGCGTTCGAGGAAACGGTTATATTATCTCTGCACAGGGATAAGTTAATACCCGAGATTATTGAGGCATATAATATAAGAAAAAAAGGGGGTGTGGTGCTTTAGTGTGCTGTCGATTGATTTACATGAGAGTGAGTTTAAATTTTTAAATCACTCTATAACGTAAATATAACACGCGCCTTCATCCACACAGTCTGTTTCATGCCTGTCATGTTTTTAGAAATGATAGTCTGGATTGTGACGTATGTATGATGTCTTGTCACATGGGTGTGGGTTGTAGTATTTAAGCCTTTGTCTAAACTTTAGATTCCAAATAAAATTTCGCAAATCACGCCAGAACGCGCAAAATATAGTAGTTTAAATACGTTCTTAGCTCACCTGTCGCTTGAGATTGTCCACTGGGCCTGCAGTTACCCGCACCGCGGTCGTTCGACACCCAGGTCACACGACGCTCTCTCGCGGTCCCTTGAAGGTCGTAGTATCGGGGTTCCACTGTATTACTGCGCCGCTTCTCTTCAATATAGGTGTTCGTCTTAAGCTGAATCATGCACATTTAGATTATTATAAGCAATAGCTTGTAAACTTGGCTAATCACATATTTCTGTGCAAATGCAGTGGTATACGCGGTCTGTGTATTTTTGTAACTTCTTATTACAGTTTTGTTTTTTTCTTTGGGGTGCTTCTTATACGTGTCTTCGTTGCGCGTTGCGGGGTATAAAAGCGGTGGTTTTGGTTAGATTTCGTTTTGTTTTACAACTACTTCCCCCTTTTCGAGTTTCTAGTTTTTCCTTCCAACTATCTCTATTTACACTATTATAACAAATAAATGCGTTACTAGCGGCGCTCCTACCGCTCGCGTTTAGCTCAGTGGCAATGGCGTTGTGCTGCTAAGCACGAGGACGCGGGTTTCGATTTCCGGCCGCGGCGGCCGCTTATCTGATGGAAGCGAAAAGCCAAAACGCCCTTGTGAACGAGATTTCGGCACACGTTAAAGATCCTCGGGTGGTCAAAATTATTCCGGAGCCCTCCACTACGGCGCGCCTCATCGCCTGCGTTGCGTCGGTGCGTTAAACCCTACAGTCAATCAACCTGCGACGTTCCTGTATTTTTGTGGAGATGCAGGGCTGGTGAGGCACTCGCTAAGAATGGTGGTGCATAGAATGAACATACCCATGTCAGAGCTGAACGGGACCATTACTAGGCTCCAGCGCAGGCCGCAAGCTGCTCAGAATCCTCCCGGCGCTCGTCCTAGCTGCCGCGTAGGGCACCGCCTGGTGCTACTTTCTATAGAAACGAAAAGCTACGGTGGAAATCTAGAAAAGTGGTACGCATTCTCTACTATAGCGAAGGACCCACATGCGCAGTCAGCCATGTCGACAGCAGGCGCCGGGCCGGAAGGAGCCGTACCGATAGTTTTATTTTTTGGCAACCTGAGCATCTAATTGTTCCATTAAGGGAATGAATATTTTTATGAGGAATAATGCAGCAGAGTGTCGTACGAGGCACATTGTTTGGCTTCGATGCGTTTAATGTCGTCGACGTGCCGCGTATGTGTTTCCGATGCCCGAGTTCATATTATTGTAAAATTATATACTAAATTCCTTGGCCTGGAAACTGAACTGTGCAGTTCGCTGAATTCTTATCTAATTACCGATTTGTGGCTACAATCCTGCGCCTAGTTTGTCCTGCGTTTTCGCGCACAGAGGCTACACCGGTCTTGTGATGCGTACCGTAGTGAAAGATGCGGCTTTATTTACACCTCCGAAAGACATTTAACACGTGGACTTGCGGGAATTCGTCTCCAGCTGCAACAAAAAGTAGCCGATGTGGTTGAGAAGCGAAACCGAAGCAAGGCTGTTTGTCCTTTAGAACTACTCTGGTGGTTATGCGATTTCTTCTACGTAATCAAGACGCCATTTTGTATAAACGTAATAAACGGAAGTGTCTGCTGCAGCAGCGTGGGACCAGGAAGTTCATTGCAAGGCCTTTAGGTTTTTCGTCACTGAGTATAAGCGGGCTCTTTTCCGGTTTTCTACAATACACGCCAGACGAAAATTTGTAAAAATAAACTGCAGTGAAAAACTGACGCGTTCCCCCATACCATAAGAAAGTTCCACTGAAGGCCGTATGGAAAGTGTGATGGGCAAGATATGGAGAAGTTGGCAAATACAAATGTCCGTGCGATCGGCTCTCTGTTCGTCATATGCAGTGCTAGAGGCTGTGCGCCTCTACGGAATGTGCTGCCAAGAGCATGCTGAAGAACGGACTGCAATGCTCAGTGATTGGAAAGTTGGCATCCTCAAACACCACTCTGGACCACATCGTCTTCCCAAGGGGACATTGGGCGCGGGGAGGGGTCGCTCTTTCTTAGCTTCCCTCAGGAGACATACAGGCGGAATCGTGGTGAAGTGACCCCAATAATAGGTGGAGCTCGGGCGGAGCAATTGCTAGCAATTCTTGCCAAGCTAACACTGCCTGATCCAACAATAACACCACCACCACTACCACCTTCTTTTACAAAATTTGCCACACTTATAGCGCCGCAGAAGTGAATTTGTCGGGGACCCACGTGCGTCTGAATTTTGTAGTTTTATCCCCATAACTTATTGTTTCACCGCGTAGCGAAGGTAGACCTTCACTACACGGCTGAAACAATACTTAGACAAAGAAGAAGACAGGACAGAGTGGTCCGTGCTGTCTTGTTCCTTCTCCAAGAATTATTCGCGATTTTCCCAACATCAAGGTGTACAAATGGTGACTCTACGCGTGCAGATATTTTCAAGCAACATGCCCGCACGTCAGCGCCGATGTCAGACTGCGTTGGCCGCGGCGTGGAGGTAGCGCCAAGAGCAGTGGGGCTCTTCGATTTACAGTCTTGGTGTGATGATGTCAGGGTTCGGAGTGAATGAACAACGAGACGATGTACACTTGACAAACAAAGGACGAGAGGAAACACGGGTCCCAAAAGAAACTAGACACGTTTATGATAAGGCTCAACAAACTGAATACCCGGAGAACGCAGAAAAGGGAGCGACACTAAACACACACTCTACAAAAAGGAAAGCCAAATGGAATGGTCCTGATGCTAAGAACAATAGTTCTAGCATCCGCTAAATGTCACTATTAGGAAAAAGAATTAGCTCACACTTCTTCAGGTGCGTCGTACTGCGCATCCATTGTAGGAACGTAAACTCGCCCGACGGCTTCACGTTCTGGAGTGTCCAGTGGCCGTGGCGTAGCGTTCGGCTCTTTTTGGCGCCGCTGCCTTGCCTGGCAGGAACGGTAGATCCACCATGGACTGTAGTGGCCCCGATGACTTGGCGCGAGCCAAGGATTCCTGGCGCAAGGCACGGGTACCTCGGTATGTGGGAGCAGCAGGTGGTCCGCCCGACGGCGTGGCGGCCCCCGCAGGAGGGAACGATGACCAGGCTATCCGGCGCAAAGCTCGAGTGCCTGGAGATGGACGGGCGTCCGGCCCTACGGCGCGGGCCCCGCTGTGCCGGCGGAGCTGGCGACATCCCAGCACTCCTGCATGGTCGTCGCCCTCGGGTGAATGTCGCCTTTCTTTAGGGCACCCGAACTCCAGCCGGTCTTGGTTAGTTGGTTGGTTGGATCCGGAACAAGAATGGCGCGTACCCACTCTGGGGGATTGGCAAAGTCTTATTGTAATTTCACTGTTGAAGAAGCTTAGTAATTAGTTTCAAACGAAGGGAAAATAGGGTACAGTGATGCTAACAATTTTGGGAACAAAAAAAAATTCAATACTACTGTGCCAACAGGTATTTAAATAAACGATTAAAAATTGGTTGATGCGATTGATTAACAAGGCAAGCGACCTGTTTCGGGAGAAAGAGAGAGAACAAACTTTATTATTTTCCGCAGCACCTAAATCCAGGTCTAATTTCAAAGTTCAATTAACCGGATCCACGTAGTACTCCAGAATGTCCGTACGGATCCGGTGAACGTGTTTGTAGAGAGCATCCTGGGCAGCCTGGATGTTTACTGTCGGCGGGGGAGACAACCAGAGCTCCCAGGAGGTGATAGAGGCGAGGGATGGGTCAAGTGATGGCGGGGTGCAGTCCCAATAGAATGAGGGATGGATGGGTAGCAAGAACAGGTGGGACAGGAAGGATGACCAGGGCGCCGATAGATGCTGTGAAGAATGTGATGGGAGGGGAGTGAAGAGGTTTGAAGAGGGAGTGAAGAGGCTGCGTGCCGAATGAGGCACCCAGCCTCACGAGTTAGACGGGAACTGGGGGGTGGGTACAGGGTACGTGATAGGCGTTGGGAATGTAATTGGTAACGGCGAGGAAGCGCGGTGTTGAGTACGAACCGTCGGCGGGTGGTACAAGGTTGGCCAGGACATGGGCGGACCCGGGAAAGGTACTCGGGTGAGCGCGTTTGCTAAGGCGTTTCCGCACATGCCAGCGTGGCCAGGAACCCAAACCAGTGTGAAGCGGGGCCGAAGATTCGATGCAAGTATCGGAGTGAATAAATGTGTGAAGAGCACGAAAAAACATCCCCGTTCCGTCTCCAACGTTTTCCTCCTCTTGCACGCACTACTGGCACATACCCTCGTGCGGGTGATTGAACTTGTTTTCCCACTTGTTCCTCATCAACTTTTCCTGGTATCATCACACTTGGGCTCTCCACGACTGCCCGAGGGGCAGTCAGACTTCTTTTTCACGTGCATTTCTATGGAGTGAGGTATTCTCGGACCACCCGCTGACTATCCGAGGTGACTGCGAGCATGTAAATCGAAGAGGCCCACGGTCGCCTTGTCCTGACGTCACGTTGATGATCGAACGGCTGATTGGTTGGCTAGGTACCGCGTCGCTAGCCTCTGTTGAAGTCGGGCTACGCTTCCCCTCCTCCTCTCCCTGCTCATCGCACCCTCTGCCGGTTTATTCATGGTGCGGTGGCAGTTACATGTTCTAACAAAACATCGCCCTGATATTACGAATATAACTACCATCTAAATATGACCATGTTGCACAATACGACGGGCCGCCGTGGTTAGTAGGCTACTACTGAAAACAATATGCGAAAATGCTGCATTGAATGATTTAGTGTTTTCACGGTAATATCAGGAATGGTATTTGTTGTGAATGCGTCATTCCGTATGTCGGGACAAACATGCTTCCGTCATGTGAAAGATGTGATAACGCACCGACGGGACAGGTGAGTGGTTACAATCGGAACACCAACGTTCATCACTTCCGAATCAGCGTGCGCATATCTAATGGTCTCCCGCACTCCGCTATTGGCCCCTGCCCACCTGTCACGTTCCTTCAAGGATAACGGAGAGCGGACGGCTACCGCGGCGCCATCGACATGGTAACTGCACCCGTCCTCGCCCTGGTGCCTCTTGCGGCCGTGGACACCCACCACCTCCGCCGCGTGGGTATCAAACTGCTGGCACCGCACAACGACATACGCAGTCGTATAGAAGGGGCTGATTTCATCGTTGTCTTACGCGTCCCAGTGGCAAATTGTAGCATCGTTGACTGCACGGGGTAGCTCCTTCGAGCATAGATTCTAGAAGGCGAAGTCATTGGGTGGACGTATTTTGTCTCTCGCGTGACTCATTCTTAACGCATTCGCCTGTCAAAACAATTTTTAAGGAATTTCGTGTACTTTCTTTTTCAACTATTCGGGAATACAAAATATCTCTTTTAGTAAACACACTTATAAACCATAACTTTCCTGTACCCTTAGCACGTTTTTCTATCCCTGTCGGAGCACTAGGCAAGCATCCAACGCCAACTTCAACTTGCCAATGTTTCATAACGTTTATGGCGAAACGCTTATTGAATTCTACGGTGGCAAAGTGTGGAACGATGTACCTATTCAAGTGAAAACTGCGAGGAACTTTTTCTTTATCTTCGATCCTGGGTGGATACCTGCGACTCATTTGTATGTGTATTTTTGTATTGGACCGGAAACTAGCCTCCTGGCTATCGGTCCAAATAGTCTGTAAACCTTTTTTTTCTGTCTGGTGATAATAAAGCTCTTGATTGATTGATTGATTGATTGATTGATTGAACTGTGCGCAGGTTCAGCGAGAGCAACATGGGCTCCATACGGCCGTACACCTACCTTCCTTTCGGAGCCGGGCCGAGGAACTGCATCGGAATGCGCCTTGCTTTGCAGGCAGTCAAGCTGTGCCTGTTCCACTCAGTGCGGAGCGTCCGTTTTGTACGCACAGAAAAAACACAGGTATGCATACTATACTTGAGCTTTCGTGTGCCTGTTTAGTTTAGGTAAATCACGCCACAGCAGCGGTAAGACAAATAGAATGGTGTTTTATAACGACATATTTGTCGTGGCTAGTTCATACTAAGCCTACCTGGCTATTCATACTAAGCTAGTTCATGCTAAGCTTAAGCACGGAAAACATGAAAACCGAATGCGCTGGGGTGAATGTTTTTGCGCAGAGATCTGACGCCACATTCAGTCAGTGCGAATTCTCGGGGGTTCACGCAGAAAGACCACGAGTGAGTGGCACTACAGGATTTTCGAGCGCACGAGGGATGCGTAGGCAAAACTTGGCGACGCCGGCGTGCCACAGCCGGAGTGCCATCATCGTCTACGTAGACGGTACAAAGAGGTCGGACGAATTGGAAAAAGATAAACACATCGTCTTTCCTTTAAACTAGATCTCAGAAAACTAAGGGAGTTTCCTTTTCGCGCAGAGGAAATTGAAACAGAGAATGGGATAGATCTTTTTTCAAGCCAAGGATGATCTAGTATGTTGTTCTATCTGTGGGTGTACAGTTTAACTATACAATATCTTTATATCTATCTCTATCGTAACTTTATCTTTATTTCTACTTTAAGCTCGGTTATGCCCATCGAAGGACGAAGGCCTCTCCCAAAGATCTGCAGCCACGCCTATCGAGTACCTGAAGTCCGATAGTGTGTTTGTGCAAGCATTGGGAGGTTTTTAGCAAATGTACTCAACCAGGGTAGCTAAATCATTGTCTGGTGAGGAAATGCTGTTTGTGTTCCAGGGAGCCTGAACCTATCTCGTACAGGCTCCCGTGGTATCCGGCAGCGTTATATACCGGAACTGGCAGCATTACGAACGTGGTACAACGCACTAGAGGCATAGCATAGAAGGTGCATACAGCGCGCAAGGAAAGTGGCAGCGCGTCCTCCCGCGATTTCTTCTGCCCCAGCTTCTTCTTCCCGGGAAGATAAAGATAACATATGCATTATCAGTTCACCCTAAAGTGACATCGATTTCTGCTACTATAACATGGGCACGAATAAACCGTTATAAATAGCAGAAAAATCACTGCAAGGCCAAAATGGGTCCGGGAACCCACTTAAGTTAAAGCGTGCTCATACCATTAAGGTACTCAACATGCTTCTTTTTTTTGTCGCCGCTTGTGTTTTGTACAGACTGTGCACGTACTTGAAAAAACGCATGCTTTTTTAGTTTGACTGCTGCGCAAACGTTACTGCCCAACAGAGGCATTTTGTGCAGTACTGGGCGTAATAGTAAACAGTATGCACGTGTTGTCCAGGTGGGCGTAGGAGATAGTGATGACTGAAGCCCTGTTATCCACCGATGCTGTAGCTTATTCCGCCAGGAAGCACGAATAACAGTGAATTATTCGCTCCTTACTTTAGATTTAGGTCAAACAGTGCAATGTATGCGTTTTGTTCAGTTCTTTGCAGCTAAAACCGCTGTAATGGTAAGAAAATACGGCGAGACACGTCTTGAAGCACAAGTAGCAGATTCGAAAAAAAAAATTAGCAGTGACTTAGCTCGGCTATGTCACGATATACGTCGCGTGAGCTAAGGTTCATCTGGTTATTCTTAGCTTTCCTTGTTGTCTAGGATTAGCTTGATTATCATGCTTACTGTTGCTTCAATGAAACACACACGGTATACGCATTATGTGACACATGTATATCTATCAAGTGTCACCAATCGACCTAAGGCTAAGCTGGTTCTACAGGCGTACGCCGGTGTTGCTACGACGCCGGAGCCATCGGTTCCGCACCTGGCCACCCTTTGCATGATTATCAAGTGGACCGGGCCGCCACGTGCGGAACGGAGGTCGGCGAATACGCTGGGCGCGCGGGGTGCGTGAGAGACGCCGGGCAGAGAGCAATGTTCTGTGCGCCGTGTGACGTCACTGCTCCTCGCGAATGCGGAGCACGGCTTTCCAGGAGCCACGCGAAACAGCTCAACCTCAGTCAGTGTAGCTCACGCTACAAATCGTTGAAGTGACAGCGCGGAAAGAAGAAGACTGTTTCTGCCGGCTTGGGGCTTTCTTTTATCCTGAGGCGTAAACGTTCGCTCTTTATATAGTGCATGACATGAATACTGCATAAGTTGGCGTTTTTAATACGAAAACTCCTTATAACGCGAATGCAACCAAAGACAACACCACTAAGAAAGTTTTCGCAAGATGTGGCTCACTACTGCTTTGACGCCTGTATGTCGAGAGTGTTTTTTGTTCATATTGACTTGTCTGGCGCAGTTGTGCCACCCAATTGTATTGAGGGTAAGTCAAGTTGCACTATGAACATTTCTCACGGGATTCTTCTGATAACTAAATGCAGAATGAAGTGACAATGTCCGCATAATACGTAGGCTGGCCTTAATAGAATTTTACATGAAGCTCTACAGGTGTCTTCAACAAAATTCGAAAAAAAAATCACAAACTAAAACGATGTCGTCTCCAGCTGCCGCTAAAAACTTCAGAAGGTAATAGAGAGCATGAAGGGCGAAATGAACCGTCGTACCAAAGAGGAACGCAACCAAGCCAGCAGTCAAGCCAGTAAGCAAGGGAAAAGCGAGTGGGCGGCTGCTTCAGGGCCCCTACCGTTCCTCCTGGCTGCCTAGAAGCTGAATACTGAGCTACCAGAATGGGGTCGATTGAGCGAAAGTGAGACGGACAAGTACAAGAGAAACACTTGTATTATTATTCTTGGGTTAGAAAGGTAGACTAAAGGTTCAGTAAGCTCTAGAGCAACAGGCAAACGAAGTGAGGGCGTCTACATTGTCTTGGGCATCGCTGTGTCAGTTGCAAAAGTCCACAGGGACATGGCAGTCTCTTTTTGGAGAGCCCGGCACAGACGAGGAGATGCGCACTCCTGGAGGGCCTTGATGTTCGGCGGGAGATCGGCTCTTCTCTCAGTTGCGAGCCCCGAGCACTCACACAGCATGTGGTGCGTTGTGGTCCTCGTCAGTGAGTGATATGAGGAACACGTCGCGATGGTGGGCTTTGTGGGGTTCTCGGGTGGTTCGCCCAGTGGTCTTGAGCGGTGGGGAACCACCGCTCAAGTTCCAGGCACTCTGCGAGCACTTTGCGTTTACGCTCCCACCACTTTTCGAGCACGTGCTCCGTAGAGCAGCCGCGGCTCTTACGTGCCTGGTTTTTGGCGCCCTGGGATGTCTTCCTGGCAGTGGCATTGGCAAATGGGATGTTGTGCCGCGGAGATTGGCCTTGCTTTCTTGCTTGGAAGCGGCGCTACGTCAACCGGGTCGATGCGATAGGTGGGAGCGGATACTTTCCTGACCCTCGCCCACGCACTGGCGGCCTCGTTAACGAAGTCATCTGCGTGTTCCGGCACCCAGCCCAGCCGCACCGTATGTTTCTTGTGAGAAGCCTCTTCGCGGTCGTCCTGATGAGGCTGGCTTGCCGAGCCTCTTATTTGCTTGCTGCCTTTCTAAATGGGAAGGCTTATGTGACAGTTCATCTGCTCGACGATTTTCACACGAAAGGTTCGGCTATTTTCTATTTAACCTTGCAAAGCTTTTGCGCCTGGAGGAACTTCATTTCCTTTTAACGAGAAAGAAGCAAATGATATATCTGTAAATGAATTTGAGTATAAGAAATTTCAACTTAGAGGCTTTCGATGGAAATATATGTAATGCTGAGCAAAATGAGCACCAAAGCGATTACACCGTGACTTTGGGCTGGTGTGTCATTGAATGCTGTCTGCAAGTTAATGACGTGACTGGTATTACGTGCGGTATTAACAAGTCACATTTCTCTCCAAAAGTGGCTGGTACTGGTTGACAAGGCATGCGTCGGCATATTGGACAAAAGCGAATGGCGCATGCAACTTCCGTTCTCAGTGAGCTTGGCCACCTGTTAACGGACTTCGAGATTGTGTCAGAAGTGAAAATAACGTTCACGCACAGAATACGTGCGTCCCAACCACATGTCAGCCCAGATTTTGTTGCTCATCCGTTGCTCCATATAAAGTTATCGAGACAGGCGCACACGCCATCCGGAGTGAACTATTGTGCAACGCGAGCTCAGCGACCTACATCTGTTCCGGCGCTTCCCGGCAGTGTCGCATCAGCTCTGTACGTATAAACGAATCGCTGTTGAGTTATGAGTACCTTCCGCTCACGAAAGTTTCACGCAACGTATACTAGGAAGTAGAAATCACTTTATGTTACTGCTTCAGGGGTGAAGACGCTTTTTTATTATACTTCCAATTAAAATAAATGTTTACAGTACGCGCTATTACTCGAATTATTAGTCTCAGCTGCCTGCCGCATCTACCGTATCCATGTGCAAGCAAACTTATTCAAAACAATATCAGTGAGAACGTGACGTTATGTAAAGAAATGAAGTATTGCCGGACGGCCACTGGAGGTTGTTTTTTCTATTTCTAATTGAGGACTTATGCAAAAAAGTGCCGTCGTTTGCAGACACCAGATGCTCAATCTACCTTCAACCCGAGGCGCATTTCTGCGACGCTACGCCTGAACGACAAAATATCAATAATGTTACCTAAAACTATCAAGCGCTCCTGCCATTAACACCGTAGATAGCTAGAACTGCTCTATATTGTTTTCTTTGAACGAAATAAGTTGCTGGAAACTTCCGGTGTTGTGCCTAACGCCCCCCTCCACCCCCCTTTCGGTACTCCTTTCGAAATACAAGTGTCTACTCTTACTTCATCAACAGGTTCCGTTGAAGATCGCCAAAGTGTTTGGTGTGTTGAGCGTTGAAGACATCACCATCGGGATACGCAAGCGGGAAGACCACTCGTCCTGAAATGTCTCCAGAAGAGGAATAATGTAAGAATATTGTTTCGGTTAAAGGAAATAAAAATGGTGTCATAAATTTCGACGAAAGGATGTAACATTTGGCTTAGTCGTATATGTTGTAAATACACTGAATATTTCTACAGTGTCTCTGCTGATAACTGATTTCAGCGTAGGTATTGGGAAAAGGGAGGCACCGAGTCCAGGCGTACTCAAGGGGCGGGTTCCTACACACTTCATAAAATGTCCATCGCTATCATCCTGACCGACTCCCCGCCGCCATATTACAGCCGTGTGTGACAACACGATCCCGACGTATATACTCGGGGACCCTGCGCCTCATCACCGCAGCCAGGTGTTACTCCGCGCTGCGCAAAAAGTGCCTTATGCGAGTATTTTGAACCTGATACGAGTTGTCTTCATAATTTCTCGCACTAAGTATGCTTATCAATTCCTGCAGCGACTTCAAAAGAACTAAGCGTGGAAAAAGACGATGTTGAAATCTAAGGTTAGACGAAATCTCGTCTGGTCGTGTAAAAGGTTCATATTTGAAGAAACTGGTGATGGCTGAATGCTTACTGTGCATCGAGCAGTTGAATGCTTACTGTGCATCAGTATGAACTGGTGCATCAACGTTAGACACTGGATTGCACGCGCCGGAGCATTGCGTAAGTCCGACGCAAACCACAGACGCTCGCAAACCGGCCGTGCGAACGAAAGCAAACGGGTTGTCAGCGAATCGTTTGGTGAACACACGGCCCGCTGCAGCTAAACGAGCAGCGGACCGTGCCACGAGCGCGATATTCGCGAGTCAGCGTCGGTCTCACTCCGTGGTCGTTGCCTTAAGCCGGTTCTACATGGTGCGTTTTTCGCCTGCGAATTCGGTGGAACGAACATTCGCACTTGCGAAGTTCGCAATGCCTGGAAATGTCGTCTACATGGGGCCTGCGAACGTCGCGATTTTCGCAATTCAGAAACGCATTGTTTGCAGACCGAATTAGGTCTTGCACGAACCTTCTTGCGATTTAAAAATCAAAGGTTTTATCTTACTTTCTGGACAAGTTGATTCAAACTGTTTTGCAGTACATATGAGTTTATTATCGGTTTCATTTAACAATTGCCAATTATTATTCAATGTACGCACACATAGCAGAGAAGACAAACACAGCAAGCAACCCTGGGTTGCTTGTGTGCATGCCTAGCACATTTTAGTGTACCTTGGACGGGACTTCTTCGGTTATTATGTACTTCTTCCGAACTGCCGTGATGTCCGCGACATGCGCGGACACCGATTAAGCATTCGTTGAAAACGGCGTGCGAGAACGTGTTGTGAACACGCGTACGTTTGTGTTGGTGCGCCCGCTTTTACGCCGCGCGCAAGGTAAATGTATCTGGTAGCGAAGCTTCCATAGAAGCCCATACGTTCAGAGAATGGCGGCTCTTAAGCTGCTCATGGGGCTTAGCGCCGTCTGTGTGAGGAGGGAACACTTCCGGCGGAACAAAAAATAAACCGGACGTAACGCAAGATCCGGTCAAAACGTGACGTCATTTTGGTGGCATTAGCGCAAAAATTGGACTTCTTTAACAGGCCTGTGATCGCTGAGGGCTCATGACATTGCCATCTGACGAAAGTTGGCGAGCCCTTGGCGTGTGTGCTTCAAGTCAACGCTAGCTTAACTAATACAGACTCGTGACTAGAAAAATGTACTTAAGCACACTGTCGTATGATTCGCCTAGGTTTTGATAAAAAGATCTTGCATTTTCTCTGAAGCTTTATTCTGCATGCATTACTTCCAGTGCTGTATAAAAGCAATCAGTTGTTTACCTTGATTGCTGTCGGTGGCAAACCGGGAACCAGGCACGTACTCCTCCTCCACCCCCTCCTCCTCCTGGATTTTTTTTTGCAATGGGATACAGAGCACAAAATGGCACTCGACCACTGTGCACGGCCCCCCTTCATATCAAAAACGTGCCCCCCCCCCCCTCCTCACCGCGATACAAATTTCTACCAACGCCACTGCTGGGTTGTTTAACTGCGTCGCACAACGCAGGTTGTATGCGCGCCTTAAGAATAGTTCAAGGTTCTATAATGCTTGCTCGGTTTGTGTGCTTCAGTTCTAAGAGAAGAAATAACGCATAGTCGTAATATAATCAAGATATTTGAATTTTATTCCAGGATAAACATAGAACAACTTTTCCACACTGTACAAAATCAGCACTACAAATAAAAACAAAATGTTCATGGGCACTACACGCATTATGATTTTCTTTATGCGCCGACAAAATCACTTTACTCGTAACGCATAGCATTATGAGCAATGAAAGCCTCAACAGCAGAACTACTTCCAAACAAGAGAAAAAAACTAGGCACTGCATCTTGGCGTAGAAAACCGGGCCGCAAGAATGCCGATTCACGAAAGTGCAGCGAGCACACCACAGCTGTCTCGGCATCTTATCAAGTCGTCATGCATTTCTACAGAACTTCATCCAGGATTCATGCCGGCAATTCCTGGTTGCATTGTTTAGGCAAGTGTCACAGCAGATAAGTAAAAAGAGTAAAGATGGATCAATGTAAAAAAAAAGCGACTGCAGTAAGTAAAAACACAGCAGGAAAGATCTGGCAGCAGCGCAGCACGGAGATGCACAACAAAGTGCTGCGATGGAAATATTGCTTGCGCATACAAGCGCGAGAAACAGCGATCACTACAAGCGTTGTAATGCAATAGAGAAAACACTGAGATGGACAATTGAAGCGAATCGTTTGAATTCGAGTGGCACACAATATTTACGCTATTTGAATACGCTGAGAAGTTTTAGAGTAATTGACACCACTTGCTCCGAGCCAACCTGAGGTGAAATCAAGAGACAACTGCAATATAACAAAGCTTTAGGGCCATTTTTTTTTCGAGGCACCACCACGTCCCCTTACACAACCTCCCGTGCACGTATTAACAGAGCTGTAGTTTCGCGTTGCCTGTGGAAATGAGCGGAAAATGGTGTAGTGAAACGCCAGGCGTACTGGATCTGTTGTTGCAACCTTGTACAGCACATCGTTTCCGTAGGTACCGAGGAAAGCGCTCCGCTCCAACCGTTGGCAGTATTGTCCCGTAAGGCGCCGTGCCCGCCGCGCACCACACTAAACGTGTTCAACCACGATACAACGCACCTCGCAACTCCACGCACAGCAAGAATTAATTGCGCACCAAATTAACAAGAAAAAAAGTCGCCCGCCCGCATCTTCCCACGGGGGGAACTCGAGGAAATGCGTCGCATAGGGGTGGTTGTATTGCGTGAAAGTTGCGTAATTGGGTAGTTTGTGGTTACCGTTTGGATGTGGAGAGGGTTTGGAATGCTTAATTATTTCTTTCGTCTTTATTATTCTTATTTATAGTTTCGTGATTTTCGGACACAGGAAGGACAGGTGAAGGTATTGTCATCACTATTTTCTTTTATTCCTTGGTGCTGTCGTTGTATTGGACGGAGAGAACGACTGCTTTATGGTCGCTAAAGTGGACTGTCAAGGGATCTTTGAGCAGCGGTCGTGCGTTGGAGTAACTGGTGAAGATGAGGTCGATGCAACTGCCATGGATGGTGGTGGGTTGCTTGTTGTTGTTGCTGGTGGAGACGCAGTGCAGGCCGTGGCGGGTCCCCATGTACTCGACCAATCATTCGTCCTTGCGTATGCCAACGTTGAAGTCTCCGACGAGCATCGCAGCCTTGTCTTCTGCTGTTGATGGTGGGGTAACGTTGCCTTCAACGAGTAGAGTGACGCTGCTGTTGCATTGTGTCGCACTACTTGTTGACGGTACTGTAGATTCCATCGCTTATACTTCATCTGGAGCCAAACGAAAGGCAAGCAAAGACCCACTTGACTGAAGTTCGAACGCGCGCACCGCCGCTTTATATACACTGCGCGCGCTGTCGAGGGAGAGGAGTATGGGGGAGAGACGCGCATGCGCGCACTTCCGTACACAAGCGCGCGACCTTTCCACGCTTACCACCTTACCACGCTGTTGTCACGCAGCTGTCACGCCGCTAGCACGCCGCTATCACGTGTACACCTGCCGCTGTTGCTGCTGAGCGCGACGGAGCGCACGGGGTAACTACTGCGCATGCGCGCGCAGACGCGTCCCCCCCCGCACCGCCGCAGCTGTTGTTGAGAGCGACGAGGCGCACGGGGCAGCTACGGCGCATGCGCGCGCAGAAGCGCTCCTGCCGCACCGCCTGCAGCTGTTGTTAAGAGCGAGGAGGGTACGGGGGAGAGGCGCACACCTGCGCCTCGACGTGACGTCATGAGCTGCGGACGCCTATGGACGGAGGAGTTGGCGAGCCTAAGAAATGCTCGGCATTTAAAAACGAATGCAAATGCGCACAAGCAAAACATGTGAGGGGCGTTTACTAGCAGACGAACTTTAGGCGCACCTTTCCGAACACTACAAGGACTGCATCACAGAGCAATGACATGGGCCATTGTTCAGAGGGCGCTACAAAAAAGGTTTTTGAGAATGAACATTTTCATAAATCCTTTGCACACTTGCCTAAATAAATGTGACTAAGAAATAAATATCGTTCGGATAATATAAATATTGTTTTATTGTTGAATAAAACTTGGTTTTTAGTTATTAGTGTTTGTTACCTCCTCACCTAGTCGCGCTTCAGTCGCCACTCCCATAACCCCACATATTGATGTCGCTGGCAATAGGTTCTGAACCGCTTTTCGCCCGAAGCTTCGATACCATTTATATTTACCTTGCCGCGCGTATGCAAGCAACGCCATCTGGTTGCTAAGTGGGCAAATGGTTATGCCGTGACGTGGCCGTGACGTTCACCTAGCTGTGTTCCTATTGGCCGCAAGTTCCGGCCCCTCTGCCGCTTCCAAGCCTCACCAGCGGCGTTCGCCGGGGATGCTCGATCGTTCCAAACATTCGGCACTTTGCCGCAGCAATGAAAAAAGGTCGTTTTGCCGCACGAGCGGCGCCGCATCTGCGAATTCGCAGGGAAAATCGCACCATGTAGAACGGGCTTTACGGGTTTCTCTGCAGGTTACGCGGCACGTCCCCCCTACACGTAGGCGCTGGCATCGAGGCGCCAACTGTCGGCGCTCATTAGCGTCATGATGCACTACTTCGCTTCGACTCTCCTAGACGGCAGCAGCATCTGAAAAGAGGGATATAACGCGCGTTTGTCGTCCTTTGTACGCGTCTGTCCATAGCGCAGTCGGGAGCGCATTTCGTACCGCCCGTTGCGGAGAAAGAGTTCGTGGTTCAAATCCCGGCGCAGCCGTGTTAGTCGAAGTTTTCTGCTGAAGTCATTTACGTGACGGATATGACGTCAGTCATATTTTTATGGACCCCGGTATAAAACACTTTCATGTTAAGAGGTAAAAAGGTGTTTAGGCTTCCATGTGGAGCCTTGTTCACTGAGCGGAAAGGCGCGAAGCTCGAAGCTCTTAGTGCGTCGAAGTACTCGCCCCAGGCATAATGCATACGTAGCGGGAGATTCCCTGCATTGTGGTTCAGGTTTTTTCGGTAGTTTGAATCATCAGGGACTCAAGATATCGGCGTGACAGCCATTTCCTTCCTCTGGCGATAACTGACGCTTCGTTCCAGCCTATTTTGTGTGCCGTGGCTTCCACGTGTTCCGCAAGCGCATTCTACGCCATCTTCTTGTTTTTTACGGCATCCTTCTGTTCGCGAAATCTTTTTTCGAAGTTGCCGCTCTCGCCAATGCAGGAACAGTCGCAGTCTACGCTGGGAATTTCGTACACCCTGAATGAACCCTCAATCCTGATCTCTGAACCACAATGCAGGCGATGTCCCGCGTACGTATGCAAGATGCCTGGGGCGATTGCTTCGACGCATTTCTTAAAAGCTTCGAGCTTCGCGCCTTTCCGCTCAGTGAACAAGGCTTCCGTACGGAAGCCGAAACGTCTTTTTTACCTTTTGAAATAAACCTCTGGCCGGCGGTCACCATTTGATGAAAAACACGATGCTACGCATTAAGCGCAATCTTGTTTCAAAACGGGCGCGCTCGTTGATATCCGGGTCCGTTACTTCGGCGGAGCGATACACAACATGAGATATCGCCGTTCCTAACTTGTACCCGAGTATAGAGACTCGGGTCGTCCCATAGAGTCCCATAGGGTCGTCCCAGTATAGAGACTCGGGTCGGGTCATGCTGGTCGTCCCGCTCTTTATTGAAGGGGCCATAGAGACGTAATACCGGTTTGGTTAATCGAAAAGCCGCTCTGTTCGACATCAGTGAGTCAAATTTAATCACGAACTTCGAGTAAATACTATAAAATATACCAAGAAAAACTGATTAGGCAGCGGCGGCTGTTCAGCCACTTTCCGGCGATATCTGTATGACTTCACATAGTCTTGTTGGTGCGATTGGCGGCCGCCGACATGAGACCCCTACAAAAAAGTGACTGGGCGATTGTAGTGCGGTCTCTTTAGGTCTGCCTTGATAAGTTAAACGCGATTATAACGAACCCGGGTACATATATCGAACAAAACCAAATCCGTTACGAAAATGCATGCTAAACCTATTCCTTATACAGTCATGTCTCGTTAATATGGACGCCTCCATTCCCCTGAAAAATAGTCCATAATGTGAGTTGTCTATAATAACGAATCAAGGTCAAAAACACACACTTTAAGGAACACATGATGACGGCGTCTGTCTTTTAAAGTGGCATAATTTCTTTTTGCAACTGAGCGGAAACCTCGGTTCGTTTACGCTTAACATCAGCCATTGCCTCCGATGAACTGACCAGAGAAGCCGTGCAGTTTTGTATTTTAAGCGGATCAAATAGTGACACGAACTTATATCGCTGTCTTATCCTGAGCTTCAGGACTTGCTCTCTCCGGCGTATGCCGCACCGCGCAATCTTGTTTAATAAGAAAAGGGTGTCACCCTGTCGTTCACTACCCTAGAATGTTGTTCCCCGATCCCGAATGTTCCCTGTCTAATTCGATGGTACTGCAAGGAAGAGCGTTCGAGATAAATGCGTGCTTCGGCTTTGTATGCTTCGGCAACAGTGAGTTCCCGGCCCGCGCTGAGGCATCTGGGGGTCAACAGTCATTTTGTTATATTTTGCTTTGTGGATCAGTGTCAATAATAACGAGACGAAAATGCCTGTATTTACCCGTTTCGTCACCAAAATAGCCGTCCATAGTCCGGACTGTAGGTTTCTATAATAACGGGGCAGAATTGCATGGCGAGAGACCGGTCGCCGAACATTTCGGTCATATTGCGGGGTTTTCCATATTAACGGGGTCCATATGAACGAGACATGACTGTAACGAAGATATATCGAACTCGGCGCGCCTACAATTGCACTCGAAATGCATGGATCTCGGAGCGGCTATTGAGAGGTTGAGACTCGCATGGAGCGACTCGTGAACGCCCCCGACACCTTCCGTAACTGTTTCCGACGCACGGGATTCACGATGGAGCCCATCCAGTCAGCCAATATTGCTTCGATAATGAAGGACATGGACTTGAAGTGGTGCTAACGATGTCTCCGCCAAAAAGAAAGTGCAAACGAAAATCACCGCTCTTTTGCGAAGTAGGCAGTTAAGGCGGAAATTAGGTTTATGGCATGCAATAAATGTATTCTATTGTGTAAGGTAATGGCATACTTTATGTGTTCTTTTCTCAATGTGAGATTGGCAGCGGGGGGTCCGTGTATCGCGAACTCGTAACAAAAAAAATCGTTACAGACGGGTTCGGCTATCGAACTATTGGATATATCGAACTAATCGCGACACATATTAGAGTTCGCTAGAAGTGCGTTTGACTGTTATGACTTGAACACTAACGTCTACGTAGTGCACGGTTAGCTGTGTTTTGCTGCTGTCCGATATGACGTTACTCCCGCCCATATTAATTCGCTGTAGCGTGAAATTTGAAAGTTCTGCTATATTAACTGCATTTTTTCCCGTTGAAAAACGTCTTTCGGGGCTGGAATGGAGCTGAGTGAGCTACCCGAGGCTATTTCTTTCAAAGCGAACGAAATGTATTTTGTCTTTATGGCCCCGTTAAGCAAATAGCTCGTCTGCGTTCCGCCCAAGCAGCAGCTGCGCAACATCGCAATTGGAGCCCGCATGCGTTGCCGCCGGTGGCCGCACATCGTTCGCGTGGCCCAGTTTCGAGGATCGGTCTAGTAACCTCGTAAAGAGCAGAACATTGTCATGCCACCGAGGCAGTTTAAAAACCCTACACGACGGTACTTGAATTACAGCATGGGATTACACTAATTAGCGAACATCGTCACACCGAGTGAACTGAGCAGCGGGTAAACCCGCTTGAAACAGGTTTTCTTTTCTTTTAAAAATAACGGAAATTTTAAAACTCGTATTACCTATGGTGTGTAACACCCTAACTCTTACACCGGAGGTCGGGGCTACAAGAGAAGGCAAGCAGCCTTTGAAGCTTACTGCCTTCGATGCCTCGAGAAATGGTGTAGAGAGGTATTAAGCCAGCAATTTTCTCCGAATAGGGCCTCTTCACAAGGAAATCACTTGTGAGGTCTTTTAGATGCAAAGCATCTCTTCCTCGGGGGAATGTCCCGCGTCCGTGCCCCGTCCGCAGCGCCTCTGATGATAATTGTGGCAGGATGTCCCTAGGGATTGGCCAACCAAAGAATCCATCATGAGATAGCTTCGCGTTCAACCACCGTCGTCATCTTCCCGTAGGAGAACTGCTGAAGAAGAAGAAGGAGCACAAGACAAAGCTGCGAAGAGTAGGCCGTGTACGTTGCTCTCAGCCGGCGCACCAACGTCAACAACCTTCACCTCACCATCGCTGACGGAGACTACCGATTCTACCACAGAGACGACAACATCGACAAGAACATGATGGACGAGTTTCGGCACCTCGAGCACCACCGCCTACTCACCGTAACACAACAGTACTTGCGTGCCTTTGCCACCGGTGTGGACCCGGACGCGGAATTCCCTATGGCGCTACTAAACACCAGATTACTCAACATAGCGGCAACACAATGGAACCACACGGAACCCCCATGATGTTTCGCATCCTCATCAGGGAAGATGGTGTAATTTTTTTAGGTTCTTTCTTTATGGTTGTTGTAACTTCTTCGTCCCGTGAAAAATGATATTCCCGTAAGACGCCAAGAAATGTGTCTTTTCCCCCTGAACGATCTGTATTTTCCGTGGCTGTTTAGAGGTGATAGCAAATCTTCTTTTTCGCGGACGCTCTCTCGGTGTTCCAATATTGTGAACCGTGTCCGGAACGTGGCCTTTTGACGTAACAAGGCACTGGCCGCACAGACGTCACCTCCTGTATTTTTCAATGCCGGACGCGTAGCCCGCTCCTCAATGGGAGTGATGGGGATGGCTGTTTCGACGACATACGGGTGGGGCCGCAAGAGTAACCGCGCTAAACCGACTGTCCTGAATTTGAGAGTGACTTGTGCCTGGTTCCCAAGGCAACCGATGCGCCAGACGGAAAACGCAGCAGCTCTCACGAAAAACGGTGCTCCTGTTAAGCCAGAACCCCATGGCGCGTTTCTGGCCGTGCAGCCGCGTCAGCAATGCCTCGCACGCGGCTGCCTCTGCCTCGTCTAGAAAACGACGTGCCGCAAGCGCTGATTTTCTAAGGCCTTGCTACTTGCGCTGACAGATTTCAAAGCGTTCCAATCAGCTGCCTGCACACCGCGTAGAGATGTTATGCTCACCCCCGCTGCGAATATGTATTGCCCACTGTCATAAGCAGCGCCAGTGGAGGTTTGTAGCGCCATTTTCAGCCATATTATACGCTGTTTGCCCACATGTGTAAGTTGTTCGCGCCTGAAGTTTCATTGTGACGAGCGGCAAAAAATGGTCGCGTATCTGCTCCTTTCCGTTGCAGATGCCGACGAAAGACGATAGTCGACTGGTGCCCCTGCCAAGTAAACGCCTCCCTCCTCTTTCCCGCTCACCTCTCATGCTGTTCGTCTCCCGTCTCGTTCCTCCCAATTGGATAACACGCTGGAGGTTTGCTTAAGTAAATTTAAATTTGCCGCGTTCTACTGCTCCAGGCCAGGTGCCTCGATGCCAGCGCTGCCGTACTGCGGAGATGCGCGTGATTGGAGGTACCATACTACAATGTTTATAGACCCCCTTGCCCTGCTGCACGTGCATTCCAAGCGGAACGTGGAGCCTATATAGTGGAACCTTTCGTTACTGTTGCTGTTTGATTTCTTAAAATTCCGCCTGGAGCTAGAGCTATTGTGGCGCGGGCAACAGCAGGCGACGATTTTCTGCAGTTGATGTAGTATTTCATTTGATATCGCCAAAAACAAGCATCCCCAAATTTTTTAATAAAAGAACACTGAAAATATTACTTACGAATGGATTTTGAGCCTCACATTTGCGTAATATATTGTTCTTGTTCAACAATGTTGACAAGTATGAACACTGACACCGTACTCGGACGTTTAGAGAGAGAGAGAGAAAAGCAAACGGAAAAGCCGAGAGCTTATCCAGGCTTAGAGCCCGGATTGCACTCGACACTGGGGATGGGGTGTGCAGAGGATAAAAGAGAGGGCAGGCAAAAAAGAGGGGAAAGGAGGGTCGCCCACACACTTTAGCCCCTTTCGGCTAATCCTGTTTCCTTCATAAAACGCAAAATAACTTTTGTTGCCTTCTGCAAGGTCGACTGTATAGGGGTCGGTGTCCTAGAATAGTCTCTAGTGTGAATGGTTGATTGTCTAATCGGTTGAGCTCGGCGGCCAAAACACGTCTTTCTGATGAATACTAAGGGCAACGACAAAGCACATGTTCGATTGTCTCTTCAACCTCGCAGGCGTCGCACTGGGCACTACTGGCCATCCCGATGAGGAAGGAGTAGGCTTTTGTGAAAGCCACTCCCAAGAACAGTCTACAAAGTAAAGTAGATTGTGATCGAGACAGCCGACACGGAAGACGGCGCTGGAGTAGGGGGTCCTGGTTATGGAGGCGCGGATGCACAAAGTCCGGTGTATTCCACTGAGTAATGGAGGTCCTGCGTGTGAACTGACGATGCAGCATAGCGGCATCAGTCCTTGAAACCGGATGCAAGATGGTCCTTTCACTGTCATGGCCTGTCCGGGCCGCTGCATCAGCCGAAACATTGCCAGTGATTCCACAGTGACTTGGAAGCCACTGAAATGAAATAGTATGGCCCTTTATGACAGCCTGGTGAAATAATTCTCGAATTTCTGTCACCAGTTGGTGCAAAGGAGCGTAGCGCAGGGCTGCTCGGAAGCTTTGCAGGGCGCCTTTGGAGTCCGTAAAAATAGACCATTGTTGGGGAGAAGCTTCCATAATGTATTGAAGAGCTTCACGGATGGCTGCAAGTTCAGTAGTCGTCGAGCTCGTGACATGGGCGACACAGAATCGAATTTTGGTTGATTCTGATGGTTCTGATGACTCTGATGATTCTGACCGCACCTGCCGAGCTCTAGGCCGTCACAGAACCATCTGGGTATACATGCTTCCTGTCATTGCCGTTGTTCATGCAGTAATGCCATAGAAAACTGTCTGAGTTTAGCCCAGTGACGGAAGTTACTTGTCACCCGCATCCTTGGCCTGGACGTTGCGGCCTCCGGCTCAGCTACGCCATGGCTCCGGGAAGCTCGCCGGCGCGCCCTTCAACTGCTACATCTAGTTCGCCGGATTCCATGAAAATCGGGAAGGAGCTCGCACAGAGATGGCTCACATTCTTGTACGGGCAATCCTGCAGCCACGTATCACGTAGCAGGCTCAGTTTCAGTACATGACAACGGCGTGAATGGGATCGTCTAGAGGCCATCAATAGAGAAGCCATGAGGACTATTGCCTGCCTCCTCGCTTAACGCGCTTCTCTACACTACAGGAAGAAGCTGGCCTTAACACGATAGATGAGTGGTTCACCAGCGGCGACAGGCACGATCTCTTAAAGCGCAGGTGTACCCATCTGTGGCTGCTTTAAGGTGGTATATGGGCTTCCAACACTAAACGCCGCCAGATCCCTCTCCAGAACCCCCTCCTTGGACCCGAATATTAATTACTGACTGCAAGCCTCTGGGTCGGTCAAGCCGTGTTGCGCCGCAACTCTCATCCAGTGCTGGCCAAGATACGTTTTACGTCGACGCCAGTATTTCAGGAAGCCTTATTACCACAGCCGTCGTAAACCCAGCCATGCAGTTTTGTCAAACCTGCCATTACTACGCCCCTCAGAGGCCCCCGTCAACACTTGCTGAGCTCAAAGCGATTTTTCGACGCCCTGACGGCTGTAGAGCTGCTGAGGCCAGACCAATCACAACCTGTCAACATCTTTACAGATTCAATGCAAGCAGTCCGAGACCTCCGGAAAGTACTTCATCAAGTGCCCATGTCCCAAACCATCCATGCGAAGGCTGCGGCCCTTAGTTTCAGAGTGAAGATTACTTGGGCCCAGAGGACGTCGACCCCTGGATAGCAACATGCGGATGCGGCGACCTCGTATACCTCCAACGACGCATCCACTGCCCTTATTTCCAGTTGACGCAATGTCAAAGTTGGCCACCGACAAAAAAGACCTTCGGCGCTCCACACGCGTGGATCAAACCTCCCTGGTGGGCTCACCGCCGTGAGGAGGTGGCGCTACGAAGGATTCGCGTCGGGGCTGCTCTTACACCAGCTGTCACCCACACCTGGCCCCCGGATCGACGGGCTCCGTTTGGCCGGACATGTCCATTTTGCACCACGTCGGCATCGACTGCAGACATTCACCATCTTCTGTGGACTTGCCGTAGCCTCCAACGTTCCCGACAGCAAGTACTACATAGTGTGGGACTCAACCCAGGCCGGCCTCCCGACTACAGACGCTGGCTCTTTGGGCCGTATCACCGGAGCCTTTTAGACTTTCTTAGTGAAACTTCCTGTTTACGTACATTTAAACACACTCGCCTCCACCGTTTTATGCTGCCAGAGCAAACTTTCGCAATGAAAAAAAAACTGCTCTGAGAGCCAGTGGTGGTAAGTCGGCCTTCTTTCCAATGCCAGGAACATGCAGACGAATCTCGGGGGTTGGCAGGCACCACAACAGGGAGAACGGTGTGACCGCAGGCGTGCAACTTGATGGTACTTCAGACCTGTGCGCTGCGACAACGGCTGCAAATGAAGAGTGGGGACGACATCGAGGAAGCTGCGCAAGTTGGTGATATGGTAGCCTCGTGAGGAGCCTGATGTGAAGGCGTAGCGTCTCAGTGGTCACATAAGATGCTATAGGATGGTCTTGGACAATGTATATTGTTCCCACTGTTGACGCACATCGCGGCAAACCAAGGCAGGTGCGGAGAGCCTGCGCTTAGATGGTCTGGATTGCCCGAAGGTTAGTGGAGCACGTACCGGATATCGCTGGCATGCTGTAGCGCAAAACTTCCACAACAAGTGCCTGGTACAGCTGCAGCATCCCTCTGACCGATGTGCCCCACGTCTTTCCAGCGAGAAATATAAAAATTTGCGCGATGGCGGTGAGTTTCTTCTTCAAGAAAGACACATGCGCGCTCCATGACATGTCCCTGTCGATGACCACGCCAAGAAATTTGTGATTTCTGGAGTAAGGTATCGACTTTCCATTGATGGTGATGGGATATCGGGACATGTGTTTGCGGGTAAATGCAACCACCGCGCACTTGTAACTGGAAATGCTCAGTCCTTGTATTCGGAGGTATGATCTCATCACATTGGCCGCTTTTTGAAGTCGTGCTCGCAGCTGAGTTCATTTACACCCGAAGCCCACAGACAGATGTCATCGGCGTAAATGGATACACAGACAGTCTTCGGTAAAGCTTGTACGAGCCCGATTATAGCGAGGTTGGAAAGGGTTGGGCTTAGCCCCCCACCTTGAGGAAAACCGCATAGAATGGTGTGCTGCGATGTTGGGCCGTCTTCTGTCATTACAAAGAATGAACTTCCGGACAAGAAGGACGTCTAGCACAGCTTCGTGAAACACATTATCATAGGCACCCTTGATGTCAAGAAAGAGGGCTGCAGAGAGACGTTTGCTGCTTTTTTCGTGCTGTACAAACGCGGCTAAATCTGCAACACAGTCAATAAATGAACGCCGTCGTCGAAAACCAGCCGTAGCCTCCGGATATGCATTGTGGTATTTGAGGTACCGCTGAAGCCGCGTGAGGATCATCCTTTCCATGACCTTACCGAGGCAGCTTGCCAGGGCAATAGAACGGTACGACGCCAGGTCATGGGGAGATTTGCCCTGGAGCTCGACAAACTCTTCTGGATCTATTTAATCAGACATGGACAGATGGTGTCGTACCCCCACAGTGGAAAACAAGCCGTCTCGTTCCATTTCTAAGACGTTTAGGTTTTGGCTGTGGGTATATAAGACTATTGCGCAGATTGGGTTTCACTTTGGCCGGGTGGCTGAATCGAGTCATAGATGGACAGACAGACAGACAGACAGACAGACAGACAGACAGACAGACAGACAGACAGACAGACAGAACAAAATTTCTGCGCTTAAGTAGCCCAAGAAAGACTATCGTCTTTAAAAGCTATCACCGTCACCGCAGCTACATGCGCCACTTCACGGCCGACGGCAACTCCAAGTTATCGCCGCCAGACGTGCCGCGCTGTGCCGTGAGGGTGGTATCCCCAGACATTTGGTTGCTCGTCATGTGCGCGTCAGGTTTTCGTGCGCAGGAAATTCTCCATTCGGTTCACACTTTACACCCCTTTCAACTGAGGTCGGCATCTCGCACGTCGCGCCGGTAGTGTGCCTGCCGCAGCGGCTGGTACAGTGGCAGACCAGCTGGGCGGCTGTAACCCACTTCGCGGCTGTAACCCAGATGATCCCAACAGCATCAGCGAAACGGCACGTAGCACTAAACACCGCCGGCTGGGACGTGAGAGAACAGACGGGAGCTTTCAAGCCGTGCATTATGTTTCCTAATGTGGTTGTAGCTGTCCTTCCGTATTGAAGAGGTTGAGTATTTCACCGCGCCAAGGACTTTTCTAGTGATTGTCGAAGCATGGCGCTTCCAGTTGGAATAGTGGATTTTGTAATTTGGGTGGTTACGATTTGCTTCCTGCTCTACAGGTGAGTCGACCTGGATGTTTTTTCGTTTAGTGCGGCCAACACGTCGCTGAACTCATTTTACTTTAATAAATGAAGAGACCAGTGCAAGGCTGCCATTTCAAAAGGCGCTTGTGCAGGCGGTCATTGTGATTGACACTTGTTGCGTCTGTCATCGGTAGTCCTCTTTAGTAGAAATGATGGAAGGGTCACTGAAGGATCTCTAAGAATGGCTAGCCGCCTCGCTCGTCAACTTGAGGCTCGGCCAAATGGCCGCGCATTGCGCCTGCTTTAGGATCCGGCGGCAAAACGTTTCTTGCATGCCTTTCGCGCACCATGACTAGCATGCTTTGTCCTCTAACCATCTTACTGGTTAAAATTGCCCACTTTAGCAGCGCCACTGGCTGCCTGTTGCTCCTTTTGTTCCCGCCGTGATTTCGTCCCGGTCAGTCTGTTTGCAATCTTTTTAGCTCCAAGTCGGGGGTGCACTCGCTTCTTGCTCGATTGTACAATGCCGTGAAATGGTAACGGGACGCGTCTGGCATAGAGTTTTATACAATAACAACTAGAGAGGAATCTGACGCTGCGATCGTCCGCCGCGATGGGCGTGATGGGTAGTTCTGGATTCGGATTGGCACTCGATGGCTTGCGGGAGTTATTATGGATTGAATCGTGCAGCCAGTTTCGTTTTCGTTTTGGGCTTGCATGAAGGCATTTGGCTATGTTGGAAGAAGCGTTCTAAATACGTTTCTCCTTAAACTGAATGCCGCACGCGCACTGACGCTGCCCTGAGTGCAAATGTTTTGTAACTGTAGTTAACGAATCGCGTGGGTTATGAATTCATTGCCAGCACAGCGAGCAGGAAAACACAAATGATGGCGCTGTATGTAGCGAAGTTGCCTGTGAATTAAGAGTTGCAGCGCAGTTCATTCAGAAGAGCAATGTATTTTGGAAGCCGACGACTGGTTGCGAACTGCTTCGAACAGCCGCACTTTTTGTGCGAAAGCCGGCTCCTACGGCGTAGCAGTACCGGCGGCTGATAGATACGAAGCATGATGAATGTCACCAATTCAGGCTAGAATAACTTGTCCAAAGGGAATCGGTTTCTTTTTTAGAAGCACAAAACTTTCCTTAGTATTAAAAACTAGAATCGCCGAAACTTTTACAAAAAGTTTTAAAAGAAGTCCGCGGCAAATTGCAAACGTACTCCGCAAACCTCCTCGACTCCCCGTCTGCTTTTCATTGAAACGCGCCGTTTTATTTTCTACAAAAACAGTTTTTGGTCACAAGCTTTCTTGTTCGTCACGTATTTTGTAAACGGCGAACCGGGCAATAAGAGTTTTGTCAAAAGCACAATTTGCGCAGCCATGAGCCCATTTCGAACCTATGCAATCCGGTTCCAGAACTACCCATCATTCCCATCGAAGCGTAAGCGCTGCCTCGATGCTGCCTCTAGTTATTATTTTATGAAAGTCTATGGCGTCGGGCCGCGAACGCAAGGCTACGGCAGGCATTGCCGCCGTCAGCTCAGTTCTCGGCTTGATGTTACCTCTCTCCGCAAGCATCCTCTGTGTAGGCTTGTGTGTAGGTGTAGGTTTTTCCGTCTTGTGTAGGTTTGGGCGTGTGTAGGTTTGGGCGAGTGTAGGTATAGGGCGTGTTGGTATTTCATGCTGAACTTCCCTTGCTCAAAATGATTGACTCTAAGGAGGGGCGAAGCAACATGAAGCGCTTTGTGTCGGGTCGTCTATCCTGAGCCTTTTTGGGCTAGTGAAGTACAGCTGTGTTGTGTGTTCTTCTGTGGTTCTGCCTATGGTTCGACGCCGTGGATGTTTACCGACGTGCCCCCTCTACTGCTCACGCGAGAGAAGGCCGAATACCATCTACCGGAAAAAAAGACAAGAAAGCTCAATACCGAAGGGGCCTCAACAACTGAGTTTGAACGTTGTACTCGGGGATAGCAACGTAAACTTTGTAGACGATCGGGTTCGTACGCAGACAAGAAGCAAAGCAGAGACCTTCGATGATCTTGCCGCACTTAATCTGCCCGTGACAGCAATTTTCCCATAGTAGGTTTGCCGGTAGATGAGCCATGTGTGAGTTCCAGGGTTAAGCAGTAGAGGGCAAACAACGCAGACTGTGCCATTTGAAAAACAGAACTGCTGAGAAATTGGCGCTAGCGATGTAATAATCCCTTTAATGAAAACGCTATAAATCACATACGGCGTCGACATGACCGGGCGGTGGTCACAGTAATGGTGGATGGGCCAAATAGGATAGCAGAAAAGAAACAGAAATTGCGTTTAGTTGGGTCTGGACTTTGCCCTGTGGCCTACGAACTGCGATTCGAGCACGCATCTTCTATACCACTGCCCATCTTTATTTCACTGCTTGAAGACAAACAAAGAGCGCCTTCTAGTCGTAGCAGCGAAGCAACCGGGCAACCCCACGCAATGCCTGCAAGCATCCGTACGATGCGCACGAAAGAGTGCAATTTATCTTGCAGGCACCGGACATGACGGGTCCATGCGCGATGCCATCGATTCTCACAGTTGCGCAAATGTCTTTGCTCAGTCTTCTTGCCGAGAGAAGTTTTCATTTCACTGAGGTGCGTTGTTGAGGGTTGCACCAGTACAATAAGCCTCTCCAAGAGGCAACTTTTCCATAAGCACTGTCGGGCGATTTAAAAAGAAAAACAACACGCGAGGGTGCTACAGGATATAGAATCTTGTGGGAAATCTGGTCCAGTTAGCTTTAAACTGTTTTTGAGGGGCATGCCAAGACGGATAGAGATTCATGATGAAAGGTTTTATTTTGCCCAGTTTAGGTGGGTAGGGCAGGGGAAAAAACCTGACCCTGACAGTGCAAGCCGGCAGCAGGGGCAAGGGACAATACAGGCGCAATTGCTGAAGCGCATTCGAATACAAGATTGATACACATTCATCACAAGCATAGATATGAAAACCGTAATTACTGTGGATGACCGAAAAAAAGCCACGAACAGCAGAGCGCATAAGGCTTTTTCGCTGAAGAACAGAAATAATATAAAAGAAAACAATAAAAGAGCACGAATTAGACACGGTGGATTGGGATGCAGCTCAGGTACATCAGCGAACACAGTGGGGATTAAATTCGAAATATTAAATGCGTATCAGGGCAGTAAACTGTGTACAGACGCCAAACAACTCAAACACATGTGACAATTCAGTGATGCGTACAAAACGCAGGAAGCCTTAAGAAAGTAAATAGAAATGGCAGCAGCTTTCCAATCAATGAAACAGCGTACACAAGGGCTGCCCCATCAGTAAAGCTTGATGCGTAAAGTTGCGGGATAAAGTTGCGAGATAAAGTTGCGGGAATATATTCCAGTTTTGTTGTCTGTTATAAAGCCAAGGGTCAAAACAAAAATGCATAGTGGCTTGTATGTTTTGGCGGAAGTCAAAACGGGAACACAATAAATAGATGTCACGGCTGCTTCAGACTCATGTGCACCCACTAATAACACATTCCCGTCAGGTGGACTGACAAAAAAAAAGTAATTTCGGCTGGTCTCTCCCACTGTCAATAAACTGTCAACAATGCCCACGTTCCGGGCTTTTTTTTCTTCTAATGCAAGCACCACTTAGTGTAAGCTCTTTTTTCTGGCAGTCTTAGTGAAGCTTAGCCGAGCTGTTGGGTGCCAGTGCACACATTTTTTATTCTGTTGCAACGAACATGCTTTTGTCTTTCCATTTTTCACACCTTAACCAAGAGTTTTTAAGCCGATTCATTTTGAAAGGGCTGAAGAAAAGAGTGGTATGGAAGAAATGAATGCTAGAAGGAATGAGGTTAGCGCTTGTTTTCACTGTCTGGGCACATTAGCCACAGCATCTTCGCCTAATTCTTAAGCAGTTAGAGCAGCCACGAAGCATCCAGTTTGTTCAGCCTTTTACAGAAAAGCTTTTTTACGAAATATCGTTCTGTAGTCTGTAATTAGCGCTTCTGTCCTTCACTGGCGAGCATTTATTTGTTTATGCAAGAGTATCATTCGTTTTAGCACGAATGTGTGTTATGCCGGGGTGCCCTAAGATCTGACTGACGTCATATCCGCCACGGAAATGACATCGTGAGAAAAACTCCCTTTGACGCCGGCTGTGCCGGGAATCAAGCCACGAACTCTTTCGCCATAACGGGAGTTACGAAACGCGCTCCGGACTGCGCTACGAACAGACGCAGAAACAAGACGACAAACGCGCCTTATATCCATCCCTACAGATGGTGCTACCGTCTATGAGAGCCGAAGAGAAGTAGTGCATCATGACGCTAATGAGCGCCGACAGTTGGCGCCTCGATGCCAGCGCCTACGTGTACGGCGGACGCGCAGCGTAACCTGCGGAGAAGCCTGTAATGCAACCACCTCGGAGTAAGATCGACGCCGAATTGAGAATATCGCGCTCCTGGCATGGTCCGATGCGCCTTTTGCTGCAGCGGACCGTGTATTCACCAAAATGATTCGCTGACAACCCCTTTGGTTTCGTTCGCACGGACGGTTTGCGAGCCCCTGTGGTTTCAGTCGGATTCACGGAATGCTCCGGCGCGTGCAATCCGGTGTCTAACATTGATGCGTATAACGGTGCCATACCGGTGAAATATAAATAGCGATGTGGAAGTTCATATCGATGCACAATAAGCATTCAACTGCTCCTGTGAAGGAACATTTCACTTCCGTGTTTTACCGGTTCCTATGGAAGGGGGACCAATTACATTTGTTTACTTTTCATCTTGCTGCTTAGTTATGCCTCAAGAAACAGGAACTACTGGAAGGATCAAAACCTTGTTCACGAGGAATTCTCACTAATACTTGGCCAAGCGAAGCGTTTATTGACTAAGGTAAGAAGTTTAAGTAAGCGGAGCAGCGCTAGTTTGCTCGATTCGCTGAGCCAGAATAATTAACGCTAGCGCGCAAAAAAATATCATGCTTAATTGAAGTCATTACAAAGTCCTACATCTGGCTTTAATTTTTCGAAATATGATGCATACATGCTTTAATCCTCTCTCGGATATTGAGTGGCCTAACCTGCTTTGATGCTGCAAAGATAATAAGGGTGTTGAACGTGCAAAAAAAAAGCGAATAAGATCGTCAAGAATCCAACATTCCCCGCGTTTCGCCTAACGAGAAACAGCTCTCTGCTGGCGTAAAATACCTGAAAAATAATTTGTCGGCCAAAAATTCTAAATCACTTCAGGTCACGGGAGCGAACGATTCTCAGGCTCTGTGAACACTGTTAGCAGCATGCCATACGGGCTTATGTAGAAATGAGAAGCTACTATCCCCAAGGTGGTGGTTATGTAGCCAGTAGTATGCACTCAAGTAGCTTACAACGTGTCGTCGTTTAGGACGATGACTCAATTATGTATTGAAATAATGTTCACACTCCCTCGCCCGATAGCCAGCAATTAGGTAACCTGAAAAACTTTATGTACTTGTGTTTGTAAAAGATAACCTATCTTGTTTTGTCCTTTCTTAATTTAGCCGCCATGCTTGTGTGATCAAGAAAGGTATCAGAATTGGACGCGTCTTTGGGTGAGTCTGTGCTTATTTTGTTTCATTGTACAAGACGGTTGCAAAATGTTTATGCAGAAAATAAATTAGCTCCAATCCACGCTGTGAAGGTGGTTTTAAAGCGAAGCTTTAAACGACACCCACAATGATTGCGCATGCAACGTGTCTTGAATTCAGACACGTGGCTCTACAAAAAGTGAAACCAGAGATTCTGCCGGCCGTGACCTAAAAATCGCGTGGATAGCGTCCCGAACGCTGCAGCAGCGTCGGCCACGGCCGGGCTACAGCGGCGGACGCCGACGCTGTAGCCCGGCCGCAACGTTACTAGATATGTTCAGTTGTAAATTCTGGCCGTGAGTCGAGAGAAAGAAAACGGAAAGGAGCGTCTTTCATAGGGTGAGGACAGTGGAACCTAGCCATCTTGATGTGCTAGCTTGGGGCTCTACCACCGCGCGACACAAGCGCAGACACCGAAACAATTCGTCATGTGAGCTTAGTGATCTCCATTTATACTGATATAAACTAGTTAGTTTAGTAAGTTTTAGAATTGCGAGAAAGCTGAGGGCACTTTTATAATCGCTCTTTATCAGAACCAGTTGCTACTTTCGCCTTTTGTAATACCTCTTAAAGCACAGCCGAATAGGTATTCACGAATTTAGAAATGGAGTCCCATTCGTGGCAAGCAGTGCGCAAAAGGTAGCGTTTCTCTAGCGGCCAGGTGTCTGTATGTGTTTTGCACATTTTGTTTTCCCGCCCTGAAAACCAGTCCTTAGCCGATTTTTGTCGTACGACAACTTAATTCCGTCGTGTCCGGGTTACCCAGGAGGTGCTGTCGAACAATTTAATCAAGCCGTGCGAAGGAAGCGCGCAATGGACACCGAAGCTGCGCTTAAACACGCCAAAACAACCGTCGCTAAAGCATACAACAAAGCCGGGTCGCTCCGATGCGCCCTCCAGCGTCAGCGCGCGGGGAACTCTGGGTAAACTCGCCGCGCCATATACAGTGTGCTCCGTGAGTGGAAACCTCCCTTCCCTCCGCAACCGCGTTGTAAGTTTCTTGTCCCGCACGCCACGAAAGAACCGTTGGCTGGTAGAGGTAGAAAGGTTTGCTTTAAAAAATGGAGGAGGAAGGGAGAGAAAGAGTTAGGAGCGGTGGGTGGTCATCCCATTCCGGTATGCCGCACGCCATCGCGGCCGCCTTCGCCCGATAGATTAGGGCTTCCTGGTCCTGGAGCTGGTCACTGCACAACGGCCCCTCCCATCGCTTTATAAAAGGGGGAAAGTGTGATTGCAAGCTCAGATGTTCAGTGGGTACATCCAGACAAGGTGCGGGGTCGTGTTGGGAATGTCGTAGCTGCAGCAGTTGAGCGCATATCAGGTGGGGGAGATGCGGTGGAGGGCCGCGTGGTTGTCGTAGGCGTGACTTTGAAATCTTCGCCAGATGCGGGCGTCGGGAAGAGAGAGGGGAGGGTGGGCAGGGAGGATAGGTGCGTCGGGAGGCCCTGAAGTGGAACGGGAGTGTTGGTGTGCGGTTGGGGAAAGGGGGGTCAGAGCAGCTGGACCGCGGTCGAGGTTGGGGCGGCCGGCCTCGTCTAGGCAGCGGCCGTGTCAGGAGACGGCGGTTCCTTGGCACGAGCCACTTCGTTCCCAGGGAGGGAGGTGTGGCTGGGTGTCCCACACGACGCGGGTAACGGAAGAGGGGGCTTTAGGATAGAATTTGGAGCGCCAGGGTGGAACACGGCCTTGCGCGTAGCGTCGTCGGCAGGCGTTTGTGAGTCCGTGAGCACAGTGATAGTAGGAGTCGTAGGGTGAGGGATGGCGAGGACCATAGCGGCTTCTTCTGCCGTGTTCGTTGATGATGTTTGGAGGCTGGAAGTAACGATCATAAAATTTTATGTGCTAAATAAAAGTCGGGTGGTCGTTCTTTCTTCGGATGAATTACGAATAAACCGACGGTTGTACAGTAACGGTATGAGAGAAAAAGATCAAGAATTCAAATAATGTAGTTCAGCGCACCCAAGCTGTACCTGGGTTATGAGGCGCGCCGTAGTCGAGGGCTCCGGAATATTTTGACAACTAGGGGAACCTTACGTGCGACGAATTCGCGACACGTGGCGGTTTTTCAAACTCTGATCGCAATTAGGACAGACAGACCGGACAAACGGACGGAATGGACGGACGGGTTGGTGGGGTGGAAAGACGCATGGATTGCCGGACGGACGAACGGACAGGGAGCTAATTAAATGAAGGGAGGGAGCTTAATTAAAATGGAGGGAGCGCTATCCCCTACACTGCATAAAGGAGGAAGGCAGCAAGGAAGGAAGGATAAGGCAGTACATTAAGGCAGGGAGGTTAACCAGGAAAGAGTCCTGTTGGGCACACCTACACATTGGAAGTAAGAAAGCAGGGATAAATAGAAAGAAAGCGCATATAAAAGATGAGGAGTAGAGCTTGGGGAGCGAAAAGAAAGGGTGAAGGAAGAAAAAGATGCCAGTGCACAACACAGAAATAAGCGTTGCTTCAATCACTGGCTGAGAAAATATGGATTGGTAGCGAGCTTTCAGTGACGTTTTTGAACAACGACGGTACCATAGGAATAGGGGGAAATGAGTTCTGTATTTCAGAAGCCTAACACAAGCGACGGCTAACGTCACGAAGAAACGACCAAGCCGTTGTGTTGTTCTGAAAGCATCGCCAACGGACAGTTTGTGCATTGTAACAGATATACGCAGTACTAGCCAGTCCACCCAATAGATGAAAGGGCACATATGGCAGACCAATGAAGCCAACAGCAGCAATTCGTACCCGCCACCGCTGGGCACACACTGAAGTAGAAAGCATCCACGCTGCTTTTTTAGTCTGTAAAGGGAGCAGTGCTCTGAGTGCGGGGTTGAGAGAGATTGAGGGGTCAACCCACACCGTGTGGTATAAGCTGCTCTGCGTACTCTCTAGACCTAATCCACAACGCGGCGTGCCAAAGGACCGGCATGTTTTTAGTCAGTGGCGACGGTAAAAGTAACAAAAAAAAGCAGAATGAGGTGGAACGCGGGCTCCATAAAAATTAAGGCGATGTACCGTAAAGGGACGAGAACAAATCGAAAGGTTTATTGTGAGCACCAAGAACAGAGAATTCCTCATGACGTTACCACGTGTGTAAGCGGATCAAAAACCCTAGATTCAGCGATACAAGCATTCTCACTATATTTTTAACTCCTTTGAGATCTTTTCGAAATAGCGTGATAGATTCCATCGTTTACCTGGAATGATAAATAACGCGGCTGATCTTTCCGCAAAATCGTATCAGCCATTGAACTCTGTGAAGGTGGATGATGTTGAGCAAAGGTGCGAACTCATTTATTGTCTTGACCGGTGATTATCGCGACAAAAGGTACGAAAAGTTATACATGCATGAGTATGGACGACCACCACCGTCCCGAGTAGCCGGACCAAGCTAGACACGAGTGAAGTTTTGAGGTGCCCACCCCACGGCGACGTATCAGCCACAACTAGAGAAGGGAGAGCGTTTTCGACACCATTTGGAGCTCTGACATCATAATGTCACATGACAGCCTTTGGTGACGTTACTGGGTGGCGCGAAGCTTGACGCATTGAAAGACGTGCGGTCAGATTGGCTTTCTTGCATGACATTAACGCTGCGCAAAAACACCTGGTTTGGTTGCGAAAATAGAAAAAAAAAACTTTTTTTACGCCATCAAACGATACTGAAATAAACTCACGCACGATTTCCACTTCTGTTATGGTAGTTCATTTAGTATTTCGGAACATCACTTATTTCGCAACACAACACAAACATAATAAAAAACGCAGCAATGCCCTCGATAGCTTAGGTTGATTTTCATAATTACTGTCTGAAGCTTTCATAACACCATTAGTCATTCCTAGTAGCAGGGACCTCGTGCTTTAACTGAGGGTTGAAACTGCGCAGAAAGTAAAAAAAATACAGGCTGTTAGTGTGCCATAAAAAATAAACAGTAGTAGCATCCAGTGTTCTTTTATTACTTTTACTAAGAAAGTTAAAATTGCTCAGTAAAGCCCAACACAAAACTCTGAAAAAAGAACTACACTCCCTTAAGTACCGAAAGTACATTGTTCTTGCAGTACGTTCGCTTGTGTTGTCGTGGAACTTCAATGGCCTGAGCTCACCCTGAAATGGGTTCCACCTATATTAAAACGCATTTGTTGGTATTTTGGTCAAGAAAAGTTAGCTTACATGGACAAGGAAAATCTCAATATGTTGGGGAATCCGAAAAGAGCCAAATGATGGACACCTGGTTCCACACCTTTGCATAAAAACCTCATGGTGATGTAAGCATTCATTATTATTTGAAAGTTTTTTTTTCAGTAATTGTACGTAAATGAAACTCCGTACCAATACTAATAGTTGAACTCACTAACATTTGACAGGCCTCCGATTTTGAATAAGCTTCTTTGAAGGAAGAAATGGCAAGTCCCTGAAATGCAACCTGATGATGTAAGCGAAACAGTCTGACCTATATGTTAGTAGTTTAGTACAGCGGCTGCCCTGGATAGGCAGTGGCCGCCGGTTCAACCCTTTGATCACTTAAAAAAACACAATTTCAGTTTATTCGAGGGGGACACGAGGTCACACTTCTGACATAGAAATTGTAGAGCAAAGTCATTACTGTAATCACAGTTAAGGCACAGCAAATTTAGCGTTACCAGTGGTCTTCCTCTTATCCTTGTTTCTGCTTCACCAATAATTATCTCTTCTTATACTAAAATCACAGTAGCTTGAAAGTTAGTAGATGGGACGTGGTTGTTGTAAATGTCTACAACTCATTATTTTCAGGTAAAATGTTTTCTTCCTGAAAGGGCTTGGATATGCCTTTTTGTGTGTTACGCTTTGTCAGGAAAGGCTGTCTCTATGGCAAAGATAGCACAATACACGTCACAACCCGTGGCTTCCGCTCAATATCAGTGGGAAGAGTCAACTCTTGCCAAGCGAAGAATGAAAACACAGGGGCGGAAAAGATGAGTGTGCTGTGCACTGAATTTTTTTTATTTAGGTAGTGTGTAACATGGATAAGTTTTTAGCAAAGCTAAAATATCCACTTAAACATGGAATGAGACGAACAGTAGAAGTAATAGCGGAGAACTTCATGTAGCTAAGAAGTGGATGGGGCTCCTTAGCTCAGGAGCTGTGGTGATGACTTGGCGGTCTCTGCCCCGGAGACCAGTCATTCCTGGTGCTGGCGTCCAGGTTAGTACTCGTCGTCAGGTTCACTCGAAGCTCGGGGAGGGTAAGAAGGAGAGGGAGGAGGAGGGATGGCGGGGTTGTGGGCACACCTCATAGCGATATGGACATGGGTGCCTGGTTGAAAAGAATTATGCAGGGTCTTGTTTTGGACATTGGTAGTGTAGCCAAGTGAGTAAAAGGAAGTGCTCGTCTGGATGTTAGGGGTAGTTTCCTCATCACAAACAGGATCCATGGATCCTGTTTCTGTAGCTTGGGATGAGGGGAGGGAAGGGCATCCAGACGAATAGTGAAAGAAAAAAAACTGATGCCACGTGATGCCGCCAAAGACGTTTAGGTGCCAAAATTCTGCCCAAACAAGATAGACCAAACTGGTACTTTACATATTTTGATATATTGCCGTAAATTTCACTGCGATTACTTTGTGCGTGCCAGTAAGGAATGGCGTTGCATGCTGTCACGGGTCAGCAGACTTGCTGGTTTTATTCTGAGCTGACGTAATACTTTTTTCTTCAAATAAAGCTTAAACTAACATATATCCGTTCATTGCACAGCCCTTCTGCATAGGTAATTAGCACACAGCTAGTGGGTTCAGCTGCAGTTGCTACACTTGTTTTACATGTATGTGTCTTTTCACAATTTTTTCTTTTGTGGGCTTGATCAAAATGTACCGTCAGTTGGCCAGCATGCCACAATTGTATATAACAACCACGAAGGCTGCGGAAAACATACGGTTGTATGCTACTAGATGTACATGCATGTCGAAGCCATCAGTCATTTTATTGAATTTTTCAGTCGCTGAATTGCGCCCATTTGGAAAAAAAACGGGGGGGGGGGGGTGCAGCGGAGCGTCATCTGTTAGTTTTGCACTAATGCCAGCAGTAAAATAAAGGATAGGACACCAGTGATAATGCAACCGCGTAAGCGTGAAACGATTTTATTGCGTATCATGGCTTTCCTTAGATCACGGCCTGCCGGCATGCAAACAACACCACCACCTCGACATGGCGACCTCCGTTTCTGCAGCCACAGCACGGGGCCCCTTTTACTTAAAAAAATCTCACTTGGCACACAGAGCGCAGATGTGTAGAGGTCATTTCACCCTCATGTCAACACCCCTTCATAGGAGTTACCTTTAGCCCTACTTCTGCGATACTAGTACAGTTTTGTTTATTCTCTTCACTATCAAAGTATGCTTTTGTGCAAGTCTCTTGTACTCCAAAAGGGGACGAAATTTGCTTAGGGTACCTGCAGCACTAGCTCGCCGTCAGTTTTTTGTCTAGCCAGTACACTTGAGTTCTGCACACTATTTTCAGTAGCAGGGCTCCACTAGCCTTGTTGGATCATTACACACTGTCTCAGAGTTCTCAGCCTCAGGAAAAAATGACGGTGCACTGTGAGACGTGTTCATTCACGCCACAAAAAATATAGCGGAATATGAAATAAACGTCAGCTTCAAGTATGTATTTCTGATTAAACCAAACACCGTTTGCCAACTAACTAAAACCCAACTACGAAAAACTTAATGTTTCACTAATTAGGTTATGCGAATTAGGTTATGTGTCACTAATAGGTTATGTTTTCATATGCCCTGTTTGTGTTCAAGGTAGTAATTGTCTGGCATGCTTTGTAGTGCAAGGGCCACCTAAACGAGATACTATATTCTCAAGGTAATCAGCTGCTCCCGTTAAGACAGCCGCACGCTAATTTCGTCTTCCAGCTTTCTTGCACAGCTTTCGTTGCACAGCAAACTATACTAGTTCGTGAAAAAGCTCCTCTTCAGGGCAACCTCCTTGCACCACCACCACAACATCTGGCAATAACACAACGGAAGAATTTTGCGGTCCCCTTGCAGTTGGTGCGAATTTGGGCTCACACTATTTTGACCCCCTCAAAAAATGTAGAAGAGCGGGGGGGGGGGGGGGGGGGGTTAGAAAAGACAAATGCCCGTACCAAGGTGATTTAAACCAAATTCAACATGTGTTACACGCCGAACATCGTGCACCCTGAAAGGATGAACCAAACAACAGCCCAACTGCTGCTAGTGAAAGCCACAACCCCAAGAGCGAATTTAAATTTATGTAAGCAGCTGTAACATTGAACGAAATATAGTTCTACTGATAACAGGATAACAACTTCTCGTTGTACAAGCGCACTATAATCACACACACTTGAAGTGTTTGTGTATCGATGAAACATTGAACGAGACAGTTGGAACAACATAAGTGAAGGAAGTCGGTTCCCTCACATATTTCGCGACACTTTAGCAAATCACCCAGCATCAATTTAGCTTAACTGGTGCCCTATCAATGGCTCACTGGAGACAGACGATGTTCTAAGGCAACTCTGCGAACGAGTGAAAAGGGGCGCTTGGACGGAAACGCGAGCGCACCAAGTCCCGCAGCGCGCTTCCAACTCTGGTCCGGCGGCCGTTCGCCTCGCCGAGGCAAACCGGAAAACCAGCAAAGTGACGTCACCAGGTGCTGTCACGTGACATTCTGACGTCAAAGCGTAAAAAGGTGCCGGAAATTCTTTCCCACTGGAGATCAAAACTAGAAGACACTAAGCGTTATTGCGCTTGTAACAACGGGAAACAGGGGCGGTGCGGGCTTAGACATGGCTGAGGCCGGGCGCGCACAGCTGCAAATCTTTGCGAAATCTTTTGAGTTAAAAGAAGTGCAGGACACGAGTAAAAGCTAAAAGCACGCAAACAAGGAAGCGAGTGAACAGCCAAGTTAGCCCACAAGAACGCCTCGCACTTCAAATGCACCCGCAGCCTTGGGATATAGCCCAAGCGTGGATGACTAGCGCCATCTCGGGAAACCAGGAGGAAACTACATCAATAGCAGCACTCGTTATTGCAGCGGCGAAGAGAGGGCGCGATGGGTGTTTTTTGGCGAACCACGAAATACACGATACCCCAGCAATATCCAGTTTCGTTGTAAAAGTTGTCCAATGCATCACACCCAATAAACATTGCCATCCATCTTTTTATATACAACAGTCGGAGCACGGCCGCTCGATGGAAACAAGGTAGTTTTACATCGAGCGGCCGTGCTTGCACCTTGTTTACATCGAGCGGCCGTGGTCGGAGCTACCACACCAAACGGAAAAGAGAGAGCAGAGAGACAGTTAACGAGCCGTATGACGTGTCAACATCGTTCTAATGTGTAGGCGCTATCGCATAAAACCCAGCTTGTAATTGGGCGGAAGGAAGCTACCTAAGCAAGGAAGCACAGAAGAGCCCGAACAGCGCGGCAGCAGTGTCGACAGCAAATTAGGTGCAGAAAGCGAACAGCTGAGCGAAAGCTCACATTGGAAGCGCGCGCAAGTATCCGCTCTTTCCAGCCCCTACAGGTGGCGCTGCGGAAAACGGCAATGGCGGACGAGACGGTGATCGGGCCCCGTAGCAACATGCGTGCGCATCAGTACCGGCCTGAGAGCCCATTGCTCCGCTTGAAACGAGTACTTTCTTGAAAAGTAAACGCATGCATACGTAGCTGATCGCGAGACAACATTCGATTTGTTTCAGGGTGTCTGCTGCGGTGAAAGCGCTGTGTGCGAGGCAGTCCGCTCGCATGGTTCGGCACACACGGAAGTGGTTTGAGAACAACCCCACCTCATTGGGCAAACAACCTGCTACAGAATGTGCAACGCTAAGTTTTGGGACATATTTGCAGTGTACGTCATCGCAGTGTACGTTTTACTTTAGGCGTGTATCGTTTCCGTGTGTACAACTTAGGCAGCGAACCCGTGCGCACGCGGCGATATGTGCGTATTGCGGTGTTTTGCTGGGTTGTAGTAAAACATAGTTATGACTTGAGCAGTAAAACAGCGAAGACGAGGCATCCATTACGTATATCAAGTTGTATACGAACGAACGAGTTAGCATTATATGAAAAAATAATTATTATTGTCCGCCCACGTATTTGCCCGTGCAGGTAGCATACACTTGCGTGTGTCATTGAAGTGTACACTGTTAAAATACATGCAGTGCTTTACAGGTGCGCTTCTGGCTTGTGATAATTAATTTAAGAGAAATCACCTGGCTGAAATTACGTTATGTTGATTGACTGCCGGGTAAGATTTTTAAGTGCGTCGATATCCAAACGAAACGGGAGCTGCCAAATGCACTCAGAGGTTGCATCTGACCTATCAGACCCATTTAGAAATTGTCATTTCTAAAACATCTTTGCTCCGGCACATTATTTATATATTCCTCATTAATCATAAACGAAACGCCACCTCCACAATTCGCTTCTCGCGTTTGTGTGCGTACAAAAAGTTTTAATTTGTTTAATTTGTTTGCGTGCAAGAGAAGCGGATTGGACAGCCTTGGCTACTGATATGTTTGAAAGCAGTGGAATTGAGCCAATTTAACAACAGATAAGCGAAGATCGGCTGACACATTATGCGGCAGTAAATGTAAATAGTAACCGAAAAGACGATCACAAGGTTATACAAAAAGCCTACAAAATAGGAGTTCTCACCGCTAATAACTATTAAATGTGGCAGCCGTAATTAAGTAAGATAATGAAGGCCACACGTACGCACGCGTGGGTCCGAAAGACTTCCGTTTTTCTCAGTAGCAGACGCGATGAGTCCCAAAACTCTTTGTTCGTTGACCTGCAGCTTCTATAGCTTCAGAAAGTTTAGAGAATACGAACACTCATTTAGCTTATATTTTTCCGTTATTTATACAGCATTGTCGATTACTATATTTGCGATTTCTATTTTCCTTTCGCTACTGCGAGCCCCGCTCGGATGCCGCGGCCGCCTGCGCCGGAGCGACCGGTCCGCCGATCACCATCTCCCGGCTTCGAACAAATTCCGCGCGGCGTCACTAGCGTCGCTGGAAAGAGCGAATACACCCCTGGAATTTGAGACTGGGCTCCGCTAGGACTGGACTGGACTGAAAAAGGCTAAGTCAGCGAGCGCGAAGTGCGAGAACGGCACCGAGTCCGTCTAGATTACCATCTAGACTCACAAGACGCCGTCCGCAACCTGGCGAGAGGTCGAGTGAGCGGCAAAGCGGCTAGTGACGAACAGGGTCGCAGAAGGCGGGACGCGAGGGCTCCCCTAAAGGTGTTTCATAATTAATACGCAAAAGGCGAGGACCGCGAATAGCGAGTCTGTGTTTGCCAACGCCCTTGGTGCAAACTCCGCGCTTGGGTATGCGAGGGCCTTTACTGCGTGACCATCTTAACTGCCCCGTTGTTGCAGTGTTTATTTAAAGGGCGATGTAGCTGCCACTGCTCCAAACAAGAGACCGTGGTGGGGATGGGGGGTGTCCGGGGTGGGAATCTCAGGAAAGTGGCTGGTACCGTTACGAGGCAGGGCAAGGTACCCATGACGCTTTTCTGAATTTGGTGAAGACCTTCATTCCTTTTGTTTTTGGGAGATACTAGCTGAAGATACTTCAAAGGTACTACAGATATTACAACGGTACTAAAGATACTACAAACCTTCTGACAACCGGCAAGGTTTGATGGTTAACATCGAGTGTGGTTACTTGACCATTCCTGACTTTTGTTGCACCAATCAGGCAACAGGCGCTAGGGTAGGGAACTTGGACCGCCTTACAGAAAGCAGATGTACACAGCGCTGTTTCCTATTGGTGAAATGGTGAATGCGTTAACGCATCACAACTTTGTTAATTTTGCGTGATATGTGAACCTCCCTTCGAACACTTTGAAAACGTATTTAAACGAATAAAATGTTCTCCGATGTGGCGAACAAGCCAAAGCAGGAGCCAAATTGTTTTTCCTTCCATTTTCAGAATCTACGAAGGAGGCAAGCCAACGTTAGTGGTGGCAGATCCGGATCTTGTGAAACAAATCCTGGTAAAAGATTTCCATGTGTTTCCCAACGGAAGGGTAAGGCGAGTTTGGATGGTTAGTTCAAAAGCGCGTCGTGTATAAATAATTGTAGTGTGTCTATGAAAAACGGCAGCGTGGGGGTTCGTCGCAAGGTTTACGTAAAATTGTTTTGGGTATATATGCGTTTTTTTACAAACTTGCGACCGAATGCCATTGAGATATACTACGTAACTTCAAATGCCGCTGGTGAAGTCAGCCGAATGAATCATGCATTAAATAATTTCAAGGTGCTTCCCCAACAAAAACTTACGGTGTCCCGTACTCTTCAAACGTAGGACATTAGCTGTCGCTTGCCGCTGCAGTAGCGCTGCGTTTGGCCGGATTCCGTTTAGTTACAACAGTAAGAAGTTGCACTTGATTGACACTTCCAAGATAAGCAAAGCAGGGGCTGAAAAAAGGGTCAATTGTGCGAAGAGAAAATCGTGCACTGCCGCTGTATGCTACAGCCACGGCTACAGACTTCGTAGCGCTTCCACGCACGCAGAAAGGACCGAAAACGTTAGCTACTCTGAGTTCATTAGTCCTCGCAACTGACGCGATATTCGGTTCCGCGGTGCAATATTCCGAGTAGAAGTAGAAGCCCGGTACTTGCGCTGCGATGCAGAACGTTACTTAAACATGTTTATTTGCTGCACCCCTCTCCTGTTAGAGATATGAAACCACCCCTATTTACGGAAACATTGCGTAGAATTGAGATAGGAGTAGTTTGCAGTAAAAAAATCACTAGTCCGCGAAAAAAACCTTGCATTGCCGGATCTCGAACCTTGGTTCTTAGCACCGAATTCCAGCATTCTACCTCAAGGCTATTGAGACCAAACAGCCGGATTCTTTAACCAGTTGTTAAAAGCAATAGAAGGACTGTTCCAAGCGAACCAGTAGATGGCCCGCGCGAAAACCTGCTTTTCTACCTGTAATCCATCGAGGCCGAATAACGCAGCTTTTTTCAGCAGTGCTTGAAAGAATTGAAACAGTGTTCGAAGCGAGCAGGTAGATGGGGCTTGGCGTTACGACTAAGGCCGCTGTGCAGTGCCACCCCGTTGCAAAGGGAAGCCGCTAATCATCACCAGTGGCGTAGTGGGTCTCGGAACGAAGTCTCGCGCATCTCACCTTAGAATATTTCGTTTCGTCCGGACGCATTCTGATACAATCATTATGAATAACCGAAGCAGGACATACTTCAATGGTGTATAAACACAGTGTTAGTTACACAGTGTGAAACCAGCACTACGGCAGTGTTAAAAGAAGTGAAAATAGAACATGCCAATATGCACTAGGCTTCGGCCTGCTGTTCCTAGCTGAACAAAATCCAGTTTTGTTATGTGCTTGCAGTAGCCGACTATCTTTACGTATTCGTTCCGTCGTAATGCCCAAAATACTGGAACGTGTACGTTTTTTTTTTCTGTTCGATGACAGCTGCTTCAGGCGAAAGATAGCCTTCTCAGCAAAACGATGATATTCGCGCACGTCGACCTCTGGCGTAAAATACGACCAGTTGCAAGCCCAGCCTTTTCCGCGGGGAAGCTGAGAAAGGTGAGATTTGTGTCTTCCTGCCGATGTAATCTAATCTCAGACGGTCATGGCTTGAACGAGACATCTAGATCTGAATTTTGGTCACAAGGCGGATGCAATGCACGTCTGTATTTTCGTTGACTCCCCCGGTTTTGTGATGAATGAATGCATACAGTACGTTTTATCCAAGCAATGTTGGCATGGTCGCAAAACAGGTATAATACATTCCTGTACAGCTGAGTGTTTGGTCGTTGGCAGAGGTGGGTGGTGTCGTCGTGGACGGGTATCCCGGACCCACGAGGAAGAGACCAAGTGTAGTGTGACTGAAAGAAGTCTTACTACTCGATGTTTACAGAGACGAAAAACATAGCACAAGACAAGAAAACAGGATGAAAAAAATTGGCATGGCAGGCGCAAGGGACAAGGGGGTATCGGGCGCGATCCTGCGGGCGCCGAGGCCAAGAAAAGGTGCTGACCGCCGCACGGTTGGCGAGAAATTCGTGGGGCCCTGGCGCCCAGAAAACCGCCACGGGAGCAAGTCTTGGTGCGACCACTCTGGGCCGCAGCTCGGAACAAACTCGTCGCCGCGTGTGCGCGAGCAGGGCGCGAGCAACTAGCCGCCTCCCCACAGCAGCGCACATGCCAAAAAGGGTTTTGACCTCCGCTCCCCCCCGGCCGTCCCCGAAGGTCAAGATGAAAGGAAAGCCTCCCCCGACGCCGCAAAAAAGCCCGCCGGCGAGGCCCAACAAAGGGTTGCGACTCGCTGGCGTCGGCGGGGCCTCCCCCAACATTCCGACACCGGATGGGGAGACCCAGCAAGGCCACGAGAAGGGAGGGGGGTCATCGTCACGACGGGGGTCATGTCGGCGCTGCAATCATTACAGCTCCCCTATCAAAAGCCTGTGTCAGGACTGCTTGGACTACTACAGGCGCCAAAACAAAGTGATTACAGCGCTGTAACCCAAACAAACACACACAAAAAACTGCGAGGAATATCCCTTTAGGACTCCATGCATGTAAGCGACATTTCCGCTGCGAGCAAAGCGCACAGTAAAGCTACGCAAAAGAAAAAAAAAAGGGTGCAAAAGAAATCAAAGAAAAAGGGTGCATAACACTCCAGGGGCACATCATGCAACCGGCAAAATACCCGCGTGCGGGATACACCAACAAAGGCAAACGTGGGGCTCACTCGCGGGAACAAGGGAGAAAACAAGAGAAAACGGCGGCCAATGAACAACGCAACTGCAAAATAAAGCAACAAAACGCAGCGTGAACGTTACACTCCGCCCAAAGCACAGGCAAGAAAAAACAGCAGCGGAATGAACCGCGCACGAGCGTTCAATCCATTCACCACAGTTTTTCCTTCCGCCAGTAGCACTCAGATTAATCGGGCGCAGCTTCGAGGTGAGAGTCCACCTGGTTGCTGCACCAATTGCGATGTTCGGAGTTCGCCGAGGCGTGAGGTGATCCGCCTCTGCAAGCCGTGGGGGAAGTCCCCACTGTCAGAGCCACACGCATGACCAGGAGCCGAAGCTTTGAGACGCTTCCTTTCTCATGCACGCGCTTGCAAATGTCCCCTCCAGCGCATGCAAAGTGGCTCTCCGCTGCCCCTTTGTCGATCCTTGCTCTCATTTGGGACCCTCGATTTACTGCTCCCGCAAGCAGCAGTTTATCAGCGTTCGATGCTGTGAAGCTGCGCCTAGACTTAGGCGACCCCAAAAGCTTGTACAGCGCAACACTGGAGCCATGGTCACAGCTGGTCGACGGCTTGTCAGCGCTAATGAGAGCTGGCGGACCTTGCTGAGGACGCGTACCCGCCTGTGCGGACGGCGGCTCAGTGCCGTCCGAGTCCATGTCGCTCGTCGGGGCATCACCCGTCTGCGTTAGCCCGCTGGACACCGCCGCCACCTCTACCGCTGAAAAATCTCAGCGGAGGCGCCTCGATATTGCCCGGTTCATTTGCTTTCCCGGGACAGCCGCTGGCCAAGCCCGCCACCACTTTTCCGGCGCGTGCAGCCGCGGCGAGCGTGCCTGCCTGGCCCGTGGCCTGGCCTACCGACTCTGCTACCCTTGGCTGGGCAGCCGAAGTGGCGTCGACAATAGCCCTCGACGGGGGAAGAACCGCGGGGCTCGCGGTCGCGCCTTCACGGGAAGCCAGTGAGACAGATTTCGCCGGCCTGGTCAGCTGATCAGGGGTGAAGATCCTTTTCAACACCGCAATTTCATTGACTCTGTCGAGCTTTAGCTTGAACGGCTTAGTGGGGACCCTCAGCCCCACCAGCCGGCTGCCCACCTTGCATGGCCGTCTTTTAGAGATTCCGGACACTGCCGCAGTGACCAGACGCGGCCTTTCCCCTGCCTCGGAATCAGCTACCTCAACCCACCATTCCCTCTGAGGGGGTGGGCTGGCTTCGCGATCGAGATAGCGGTAACGGCGGCAGTCAGCGGACGAGTGTGTTGTCTGACCACAACTGCAGCACGGCCGCACAACGTTCTCGTTTCCCGGACGCGCTAGGAATTCCGCTTCAGCCAACCTTACAAGCCGCTCCAGCTCTCGCGTTTTTGCGCGTTCGGCTTCAAGTTCGAAATCTCTAGCCATGGCGGGCCCTGGCAATGAGGATGTCCCTTCAAAAAAAAGTAAAGGTGCAGAGACGGACCACTCACCGTCGATGACACGGCCGCTCCGCTGTACCACACACGTCAGTCCCACTCGTCTCCCGCGGGGATCAGAAGGTCCTGAAGTGTAGTTTCCCTGCAGGAAAACTAATCCATTCATTGTCTCGTAGGCGGCTCGCCGCCGCCCTGCTTCGTCTTTGTCCTTTGTTTTTGTCCTTGTCTTTGTCCTTCGTCTTTGTCGACTTCTCTCCTTCTGCTCTCGCGGCCACCTTTGGGTCACACTTCGATCACGAATTCGTCACTTGAAGAGACGAAAACATCCACGACGCTGTCGGGCTGCGCCAGTAAAGTTTGGTTCGTTGGTGAAGGTGGTTGGTGTCGTCGTGGAGGGTGGTGAAGGACCCGATGACGAGACGAGGCCAGTAAGTGATGAAGAAAAGAAGTCTATTTACACGTATTTACAAGAGACGACGAAACCATAGCACAAGACAAGAAGGATTAAAATTAAAAGGCGCCGCAGCGCACAAAAAGGGGGTATCGCGGCGCGATCCCTGATGGGGGCCCGGAGGCCAAAAAGGTGCCGAACCGCCGCACGGTTGGCGAGAAATTCGTGGGGCTCTGGCGCCCAGAAACGCCACGGGAGCAAGTCTTGGTGCGACCACTCTGGGCCGCAGTCGGAACAAACTCGTCGAAGCGTGTGCGAGCAGGGCGCGAGCAAATGCCGCCTCCCCCACAGCAGCGCACATGCCAAAAGGGTTTTGACCTCCGCTCCCCCCGGCCGTCCCCGAAGGTCAAGATGAAAGGATAGCCTCCCCCGACGCCGCACAAAAGCCGCCGGCGAGGCCAAACAAAGGGTTGCGACTCGCTGGCGTCGGCGGAGGCCCCAACATTCCGAACCGGATGGGGAGACCCAGCAGGCCACGAGAAGGGAGGGGGGTCATCCAAGCAATGTTGGCATGGTCGCAAAACAGGTGAAATTCATAATACAGCCCTTCAGAGAACTTAGATTGAAAAGGTGCGTGGTCACAAGCATTATTGCTGTGCCACGTTACCGTCATTTCTGTAACACTATTTGGCATCGTACAAGTCAAATTTCCGAATTTCAAGTCTCAAGGGTAGTTATCTCTGGCGAGGAGCATAGAAATTCGGAGTGAAGAAATAACTTACCCTGGTTCGAGTCCGGCGTTTCGTCCGTGTCTCATTCACACAGCGCAATTCGTCATGCGCACTGAGTCAGATACTTGGATCATTGTGACCTAATGCCATGGTAGAGAACCTTTACTACATCGCTTATTTCAAACATAACGCGAATTCCTCAGCTTTTAAATGTATGATCTGTCGATTTATGGTGCTTCCACAGAGCTCGAAAAAACTCTCAGGCACAGCCTAATTCCTCTTCATACACGCCTGCTTTCATGCAAAGCACGCACGGACACAGAGCAGCGAAGCCAAGCACTGGAAGGTTGCATACGAGATAATTCCCGTACCAGGGGTATGTCGGTGGTTTGTTTCAGCTAGAAAAAAAAGTTGCCTTGCGCGCCCACCAAGTCTCATATGGTATGACGAATTGGGTCAAGTCCCGTAACGGCGTAACCACCGTCGTTTTAAACTGGTTATGCTGCATTACTGTTTTGTTCGCCATTTCCCCACCTTCTCGTCAGGTACGGCTTAACGGTGCTCCAGTTAACCTTAAACCGGGCCACTGGTTTATTTTTCACTTTATTGTTTGTTGTCATGCTGCTCTAGACCTTTTCAGCGGAATAAATTAAGACAGCGACTGTCAGCGGTTAGAAAAAATTGTACAACAGCCGGAAGTCGGTGATCATGCCGTTTCATGCCAGAGTGATCACATGATTTCGTCCTCGCAGATGAATCATTTGATACAACATTGCGCGGAAGTGACTTGCCAGCACATCAAGCAAGCCGCTCAAAAAGAGGAGGACATCGACATCAAGCAGTGAGTATCATCCGCGGCAAGCAGTGCAATGTTTGTCCACTCAGCACACGCAAGTTGTCACCTTGAAATTTAGCCAAAAGTAACATGTGCGCACGCTGGGACTAAGGCACACAAAAATAATGTCGGGATCATGCGTGATATTACAGCTTATGCTACGAAAACTTGCTTAAACACACTACTAAACTGCCTTTTATCGTGCTAAAACGGGCCGCCTAAGAAAAAAATGGTGGCGTTACTATAATTGTGTAAAAAGTTGGTCATACTTGGTGTGTTTAAGAGAGTACAAAGACAGGTGATATATTGTAAATAAAATGAACCACACACTACTAGGTTCTCTGAAATTCCGAGTCATTTCGCTCGCTCATTTCGACGAAAACGCCAAAACGGAAATTCACACGGATGCCAGTGATATAGGCTTGGGTGCCGTCCTCGTCCAAACGGAAAGCGGGGGCGAAAATGTAATCGCTTATGCCAGCCGTGGTCTGTCCAAGGAAGAAAAAAACTACTCAGCCTCGTAGAAAGAGTGCCTCGCGATTATATGGGCCATTTCGAAATTTTGCCCGTACGTGTATAGAAGACCGTTAAAAGTTGTAAAAGACCACCATGCGCTGTGTTGGCTCGCCAGTTTGAAGGACCCCTCTGGCCGTCTTTGTAGATGGAGCTTGCGCCTGCAAGAATTCGACGTTACAGTAGTCTATAAATCCGGGAGGAAACACTCCGACACCGATTGCCTGTCTCGCGCCCCCGTCGACCCACATCGCAAGACTCTGACGAAGACAGCGCATTCTTCGGAGTCGTGACGGAGAGCGACCTAGCCGGCCAGCACCGTGCCGACCACGAGTTACGCGTAATGATACACTACCTCGAAGGACAAAACGTCGCCATGCCTATGGCCTTCAAACGGAACTTACCAGCATTCAGCATGAAAAACTCCGTCCTCATGAAGAATTTCAGCCCCGGAACAAGAACGAATTACCTTCTTGTCATCCCTACAGACCTTCGTTACGAAATTTTGGAAGCATGCCACGACGACCCGTCTTCCGGAAATCTCGGCACAGATTGCACTATTGGAAAAATCAAGACGAAGTACTACTGGTCCCGCCTTGCATCCGACGTCACCCACTACGTCCGGACCTGCGGTGACTGCCAGCGACGAGAAGCGCCACCGACGAGACCCGCCGGACTTCTGCAGGCGATCGTCGTCCCATTGAGGCCCTTCCAACAGATTGGAATGGACCTTCTGGGCCCGTTCCCTACGTCACAATCCGAGAACAACTGGACTGTCGTAGCGACAGACTACATGACGCGCTACGCAGAGACCGCTGCTCATCCGAGGGTACTGCCCAAGAAGACGCAAAGTTCTTCATAAGTCAAGTTGTGCTGCGACATGGAGCCCCTGAAGTTCTAATCCCGGACCGCGGAACGGCCTTTACTGTCGAGCTGATGCAAGGAATCTTACGCTACAGCAACACGTATCAGCGAAGAACGACGGCCTAGCACCCCCAAACGAACGGACTAACATAACGTTTGAACAAGACGATTGCGGATATACTGTCCATGTACGTCGATGTTGGACATAAGACCTAAGACGAAGTGCTCCCACGTGTCACGTTTCCGTACAACACGGCTATCCAAGAAACTACGCAGATGACACCGTTCGAGCTTGTCTACGGAAGACGGCCGAGTACGGTGCTTGACGCCATGCTGCCGCACGTAGGAGACGACGACCTGAACGCCGACGTCCAAGCATACCTTCAGCGTGCGGAGTAGGCCCACCAGCTCGATCGAGTTCGTACAACGGACCAGCAGCTGGTAGATGCCGGCCGCTACAACCTCCGACGCCGATACGCCGAGTACCACCCAGGGGATTGTGTTCGGGTTTGGACTCCCATCCGACGACGCGTAGTGAGTGAGAAGCTTCTGCGACGGTATTTTGGACCTTACCAGATTCTACGACGTATCGGCCAACTCACCTACCAGGTGGTCCTCGATGGTTACTCCGGAACATCACTACGACGCACGCGGCCCGAGGTTGTCCACGTGGTTCGCTTAAAACCTTTCTACGCACAATGACGGACCTTTATTTTATCTTTGTTCGGACTGTCGCTTATGTTAGCATCGGGTCGATGCTCTTAGAGGGGGGTAATGCCGCGAACAATGCATTGGGTTTTGTTTATGTTTTGCTTTTACCGCCCGGCTGCGCAGGTCTGAGTTATCTGTGTTATCTGTGTGCCAAGGAAAGCGCGTATTCCATTCTTTCTTTCTATGCCGTATGTCTTATCTCTTCTAATAGGGAGAGCGTTCCGAACTAACGTGAACAGCCTAGAATATTCTTCTTTGTTCTGGGTGTAAATCCGCGGTTCGAGAAATACTCGCGCCGACAGAAAAAGCCTGCAGAGCAGACGCCGCGGCTTTGATTGGAATCATCGACGCTCTCCTTCGCACCTCACTTTGTTGGCTGCTGCTTCGCCGCCCGTGTATTTGTTTGAGTTGTTAGGGAAGCACAAGTTCGCTCCAATAAATTTGTTTTCTTTGGAAGACAACTGCGTCGTCCTTGGCATCGCGACAATGTAGTTTTTACCACCTTTTATTGACCTTGTTGCCTCGGGTTTGATAACTAACGTATCCTATATTTCCTCACCGGAGATACGCGCATGATATTACATGTGCGTTTATTTCGCCTTACAGGGCTGTTTGCAGTGCTTATTGCCGTTTTTTGCAGGTTTTACGGACACTTTTCTCTGGACGTAATCGCGAGATGCGTTTTTGGAACAAGACTCGATTCGTACACGGATGCTACGAATGAATTTGTCACTGAGGCCCGGAAAGCCCTTTTAGTAACTGTCACACCGAAGCTCCTTCTTGCAGGTATGTTTCCCCTCGACGCTGTAAATCACGGCAAGACCTGAGCATAGTAGGATTGAAGCTGCGGTTTCTATTTCAACCATTGTTGTTAAATCAAGGACAGGTTAAAAGAAGTTTCAACTAGCCATGCAAAGATGAAGGAATAACGCTTGCAGGGACAGACGACCGAGTTTTGTGGAGTACACGTCCTCTAGCTCATATGAAAGGCAACGTTTTATGCAGTGGGGTAGCGACAACTAATTTCTTTATAGATTGCTTGAAATAAGTTAAGTTACCCGTAAATTTCCCGAAGCGTGAAAGGTGGCGCCATGTAGTGTCAGCACTTGGGCACTACCATTTGTGCACAAACAGCTCCGTCAGCGATTCGAAATCGGCACATAGGAATGTATAGAAACTGAATTTCACTACTTTTTAGGTGGGGGCAAGTTTCTAAATGTCTCCTTTCATCTCAGGCACAGCTGAAAGTATGTTGCCGCACGGCTCACTACCTTGGTCACCAGCATTCGTTTTGACAGCAAACCTAAGTTTGGTATACATGAAAATTCCGCTACGAAACGTTTTATAGCCCTATAAAACAACCTTCTCTGTTAAAAGGTTCTCAAGTTATGCCCTTGTATTGGGGTTAGAGAGCATATACTCCACAGAAATCGGTTGTCTGTTCCTTTCAGGATAGGAAGCGACCGTCGTGGAATAGGGAATAAGCACCTTAGCTTACATTCAGAGAAAAAGCTCGAGTTAACCCTTGAAGAGAACTAGAGGCAGGATAATCCATAGATCCGGGGGGGGGGGGGGGGTATTACTCCGTGTTGCAGGAATGATAATTTTTAATAAGTAATGACGACTACGCAGGATAGCAGCACAGGATGCCTGAGGAAGCGTTCGTCTAGCGTTGTACGTTGGATGCTGCTGTCGCTGCTAATGATGATGCATTGGTTTCTGATCTTCTGCGCGCCGCTCAAGAACGTATCTTGCGGTGGGGTCAAAAAAGCGTCAGTGCGGTGTCACTGCCTACATTGTGGTGCTTTGAGTTTGAAATTTCGGTTTGGCGGCGAATGCACACCGCTTCGCCGCTTTCGTTTGTTATCTTCTCCGGTGTGATTTAAGCATGGTGCTTCACCGCAGTTCATTTCTTTTGGCCTGTTCCCGTTCTGATGATTTCGTCGAAGTTTTCTCATGCAGTACCTTCGACTTCCCCAAAGGAAGCCCGAACGACGATTTTTTTCGCTTGTCTACAGGCAACCGGCGAGAGGGCGCATCGGCAAAAGAGCCCAGAGAAGCGCAATCGGCTGCAAATTAAATAACTCATTCAAATTAACTTGGCCATGAAACTCTAGAGGGCAATCAACAGGCGCACTCCTGTGTTCGCGCATGCCTTTCTGAACTGGCAGCCCTCTAACGAGAGTTCTGTGCTCCCGTTATGCCCGTATATTCTAAAATCTTAAGCTGCTACAAAGAAACCCAAATTAAATTCTCACCTCGTCATCGCAAAATGCGTAGACCATGTCATGCAGCCCTCCTTTCCATCAAAGCGAGCACTTCCCCCCCCCTCTCCCGACTATACAAACATTACCCTATACCCGAAGCTGTGCCTCGATTACAACGAACTAGCCACCCTCGTCTAGGCAGCGGGGTGCGACCAAATTAACTGACGCTCTCCAACAGAGGAGCAGTGGAATGAGGCAATATCTAGCGGCAACTACAAGAGGCAATGCCGAAAAATTGCCAGAGCAGCCACCGACGACATGGAAACAGGATCCCCGGACAACTAGGCACCCACCACGCCGTAATACTCAACGGATGTAAAAGTTGTTTATCGCTCTCATCGTGCTTTGCACAAGGTTCCATCCGGAACAAAGTTTTGACCCCGAATGTACGCATATCTGTACACTGAGCTCTTGCATAGGTCTGGAAAGTTCTCTAAGCTGGGTGACATGTCCTGATACTTTCTCACTGCCATAGCTCTTACTTTACTTTTATTATTTATTGAAATTTACAATTCATTATAGTCATATACTTTATTTAACTTTCTTCAGACTAGTTCTGCATAGCCAGACACCCCCTCGGAAGATTTCCTTGTATTGTTTAATCTCCAAAGAAAAAAAAAACTCCTTCCGTTGCTTGTAGCCTTGTGTAGGCAAAATCCGACGAAACGCCTTAAAGCTCGAACCATTGCTGGCGCTAAGGGGGACATGGAAGAAGTACCCAAACGAGCAAAACTTACTCGTTTGTGTACTTGCAGTACTTGCGCACTCGCTTCGGTGCCTCACTCGTGTGTGTACTTCTGTGTCCATGTCCCGCTTAGCGCCGGCGGTGGTTCAAGTTAAAAACCAAATGGCCCCATTCCAACTCTCCCCTTTAAGCTCATTCGGATCCTTTCAGTTTTGGTATTGACGCCGGCCAGTTTTTCTCTGGGAGGCTTGTAAACAGGCTTATAAACGCGCGGCAAAGCGCTTTTTTTTTAAATTGCGATAGTATGCCATTTGGCATAAATTCCTTAAGGTACAAGTTGGCACCCATTTCCTGGAGGAAGTTTAGAAGACAGCGCTTGATCTTGGCAGACTATCTACATGATACTACACATCAGCTCCCCCCCCCCTTCCCCCCCCACACACACACAAGAAACTCTGGCCCGGAACGACGCGCAGCAAGCTTTTTTTTGTTGTAGCAGCAAGGTCCCCAGGAACACATCTTTATCGCTCGTCTCTTGACATCGTCATCTCACGTGAAGTTATATTGCTCGTAGTCAGTTAATGGTCATGGACCGCCAGTCGTGTAGTCGGAAATACATGGCGATGTAGTTCCCTTTCTGTTCTGGGTCACCGTGATATAATTACGGAGATGAGATTTCCTGGTAGCAGGCCTGCGGTGTGGGAGTGGGTTTCACCAGAATCTGGATGTCGGCGTCGGGATCATCATCATCATTGTCGACATTGTTGCGATTGGCATAAGGATCACCATCACCATAATCATTACCACCAAAGATCAGTGCGCTTGTGCGCTCTGTAGGACGAAGGCTTCTCGCATTTCCTTCCAACCATTTCTGCCTTGCGGTGCCTTATGTTTGCCCCCGGCTTTTGATAATTTGATCCTCTGTGTAGTTAGCAGTCTCCCCTACATCTAGTCCCGCTTATCATACCGGTAGCCTCCATGCTTTCCTGACGGTCCACCTGTTGTTACTTCTCTGCTCCACACGTCCTGCCTAAAGTTTACTTCTTCATGTGAATTTGAGCTATGATGTCTCTCACCCGAGTGTGTCCGGTGATATGGCATGCTCATTTCTTACAAACTGAAGCGTTCCATCCCACTGATTGCAATGCCAACCTAGCTTTCCCATCCAGGTGCTTAGTAAGGGGACAACTTTATGCCCGTTAATTCATTGCTGGATGCACGACATTCGTCGCATATGTTTCATTAGAGTGATAGAGAGTGGTTGATGTTCATAAGCAGAGCGTGCTTTCTGAATGCCCTCAGGCCACATTATTTCTAAGCCAAATTTTTTTTATCGTGTTTGGGATCAGAACTGACAACTTGCCCAAAGTAGTTAAATTCTTGCACATCTACAAAAATTGCACAACCCGCGGTAAAGGTCGGGTTTTTTTGCGCGTCTGTTAAACATTACATTTGATTCGTTCCTATTCATATTTAGTTTTATAGAGCTTTCCAACAGCAGCTCCCTAGCGCTTTTTGGCAATTTGTAGAACCATTTGGTGTGGTATAAAATGTATGTAGGCTTTTATGCTGTTGTGCGAAGATTCGGCTACGTTGTCGACATACTACAGCAACTCTGCTTAACTGCACGTTCCCTTGCACTACGACAACGGCACATAAAACTAAGCTAATAATAAGTAGCTTGTTATTCTAATAGTTGTATCAGAGCATGCAGCGCGCTAACTGAAAAAAAGATACATGGTTACAAAAATCACCTTACAGTATTCCTTTCTACTTGGTACCACTGGTGTATTTCTTAAGTTTGATGTGGTGCCATACCTAATTATTTGTACATCCTTTCAATACAACTACTTTCGGAGCATGAGTGTCGGCAGTTTATTGCGTTTTTTTGCTTCAAATAACAGTGCAAAGGTCAAGTGGAAGCGCAGCGAATGAAAAGAAGAAAAGAGTAGTGAAAATTCTTATGCAATATAAAACCAGAGTCCTTCAATGCTTTTCGAAAGCATTGAAGGACCCCGATAAAACTGACACCTCAGGTCTCCCGCTTCAAACACAGGGAGATAAAGTATGCTGCACTCTTTCTTTTTCAGCAGTTGTTTCCAGGAGTGGCGAGGGCTTTGAAGCTAAACGTATTAAACGGCGAATCTTTTGCCTACTTTAAGAAAGTGTGCCAGCGAATCATGGGAAACAGACAAGAAGAAAAACAGGTGTGTTCTTGCTTTAATCCTGTTTCTGCTGGAGAAACCCCAGCTTTTTCATGTGGTGGGCTCAGGAACTTCTCCAGCATACTTTCGTTGCATTTTCGGCTGCACGCTCGAGTGAGATTCAGCCGAATGCGATTATCAGATAAATGTTAGCAAATATGCTTTGAAATTCGACGAACAAAGGACGTCGTAACACCACTGATTCCAGGCTTTTTTTGTATTTCGAGCCTCTCGTGGCTTCACTACTTCGAGCTTCTCGCCATTACTACAAGGAAGCCGAGGTGCAGCTACAGCGCGTAATATTTCCAAAGTGTTATCGCACATACAGATTTTCGTTCTTGGAAATAGTTCTCAGCGATAGCAACAAATTCTGACTCGCTACAATAGACCCCCAAAAGGGCGAACTGTGTGTTGCTTTAAGACCACCGAAATGCTAGTACTGCAATAATTGAATGATTGCTTACGTTTGACATGTCGCCTGTCTCCTTCAGCCACAGGAAGACTTTCTTCAGTTTATGATGGACGCACAAAAAGGTCGTCTCGTGCAGAGCCCAGAGAGTTGCAGTGAGGATGGAGAGCCGTCTCTTCGACATCGGTTCGGACGAGAAACCGGACGCGACCCTCTGTGCAAAGGGCGAGTACCGACACTTTTGACCCTCCGGTCTATTGCCCCTCGCACGTGATGCAGCCGCTGCATCGAAGGCGCGTGTGAGGCTGTTAGAGCGAAGCGTCAGTATTCTCACTGATGGCGTCTTTAACGCAATACTCCTCGCAGGAAAGCCAACTCTCTCTGACGATGATGATGATCGTGGGTGAAGTGTACCAAAATGAAAACGCTTTCCTGGAATGCTTGGCGATGGCTCCATTACGCCCCCTCCCACTAATATGACGTTAGGCCTAACATCATGTTGCGAGGCGAACATCGACAGCCGCTACCCACAAGGCAACGAGGGATGAGAATGGCGTTGTTCTGAGCGCCGTAAGGCTGTTAACCACAAGCCGTGAGGCCTTACTTCCTATTTCGAGGTTTAGGACGTTGTTAGGCACAAGAGGTTAGGCCTAACTTCCCATTTTGACGTTTAGGACGTTGTTAGGTACAAGAGGTTAGGCCTAACTTTCTATTTTGAGTTTCAGGACGTTAGGCCTAGCATCACATCGCGGGACGTAACATCTCAAGTCTGTACCCGCTCAAAACATTGTTCACTGAACGTCAAGCAGCCGGCAGCGATTCGCGCTGTACACTCCAAACCCAAACGTTGGGCCTGCGGAGAGCACACCCGAGAGTTGTTGTGGGTAATCTAGAAAACGGGTGCGCGTCTGAAGAGTAGCACGTGCTCGCACTGTGGGATTGAGCAACCAAAAAATCCACCCCAAGAAAGCTTCGCGTTCAACCACCGTCGTCGTTAGGCGGAGGGTTGTGTTATTTGGTTATGGCTCTTCTTAACCTTTGGTCTAGGAGGCGCGTTCTCACGGTGGCTTCCGTGAGAATGAAGTCGTTGTCAATGGCGGTGCGGTTCACTTCAGCCCGGCAAACTGATTCTGAGGTCTAACGACATCCCTGGAAAGTTCGAAGGCTTGCCAGACTAAAAAAGGCGAAGCCCCGATCACGGACGCTGAGTCACAAGAACAGCAGTGAATCAACGTCATCGAGCCTGCTCTGAATTGTCGAAGAGCGCGTTACAGAAGTTACGGCACACAAAATTGCTTGCTCAGTGTCTATAGGCACCGGACACTGCAGTTTGCGCGTGACTCCAGCGCCGCCTCTCGCCGAGCAACACTGGGTCGGTGGATGTCGCGACCGGCCGTTCAGCGCACGTAAAAACAGACGCGCTGCGTGCGGTTGGACGTTGTGTGACGGAAGAATTTTAAGAAACATAGTTATAATTGCAAGTTTAAGGGTTCGAAAGGGTCAAAAGGCTCCAGGAAACAATTAGTGGCAGCGCCGCTACTGCTGCGCGAAGGACAGACACAATCGCGAAAGGCAGAGTGCCATCGTTCTGTGCAGGGCCCGTTTGCCCGTACGCATAAGTTCCCGATTAGGTTCCCGCTCACGAATAAGACGCCAATAAGTCGAAGTCGGCCACGGAAAATAAGCTGGTTGCCAGAAAACTTTCGGGCGAACGACTTATTACATAGACAGCGCTAAAGTTCGGGCAAACGGGCCCTGGTTTCTCGCTCGGGCAGCCGTGGGAGAATAAGCGTCGCAAGAAATGATTTTAGCAGTAAGAAAATTCAAGGAAGTTAGAAAGTCATGACATTTTTTGTCAGTGGAAGTAGTAAACTTATGAGCACGATTACCGTTTATGCGCAGCGCAGACACGAAGGGCCGTAAAACTAATACGTTTGCTTTCAGTGTTCATGCACATCCCCGCTGCTAAGAATCGCATGCCGTCGTAGTAGTTGCATAACACAAGGTATTACCGCTTCCGCCACTATTGTTTTATCAGGAGTAACCTTTTTTTAGCGACATGCACGGCACCGAATGGATACCAAAAGGCGGCACAAGAATATGCATTCACAGCACTTTCCGGGTGATGCCAAAAGCAATGTCAAGACGGTCAATACGCATCCCGCTTACTGCCCTACTTTGTTCCCCAAAGTGTACATAGTTCGGCCACGCATTCCAAGCGAGAGCGTGGAAAGCTGTCAAAGGCAAGGATGCATTCACTCACGCTGACTTCTTTAATTTGCTTTGCATACTCTGAAAGTTGAGGTTATTATTGTTTAGACAGAGGATGGCGAGGAGAATTCTTTAATGCGTTTTGCGTACTCTGAAAGTTGAGGTTATTATTGTTTAAGCAGAGGATGGGAAGCAGGAGGAGGAAATACTTTTTTGGAGAATTCTGAACGGCCTGAACAAACTGTATCACAATTAGCCGCTAAGACGACTCTAACATTTCTCACAAGATAGATACTAAACGGAATCTTCGTAAAGACAACCGCCGCTCCGCAGGAGCTTTCGAACTGTGTGGAACTGTGTTTACTTGTCAACAGCTGATAACGTTTGAATGCGTTGTTAATTAGTGACAACACCAAGCGAGCTGAAGAAGGACAACCGAAAAAAATTGGGCCCATCTCCCCGCGAGGGGGACTTGAGTAAATGCGTCGCATAGGGGGTTGGTGTATTGCGTTAACGTTTAGTGTTTGGGGAGTTGGTGGTAGTGAATGCGTTGTATCAGCAGCTTCTTGACGTAGTTTGAATGAGTCAAGAATATAAGGCGCGTTAGTAGCCTCCCATTCTGTGTCGGCTTTGTGGCGAAGTGGGTAGAGCACCATGTACATTGCGTTCCACCCGCAGGGTCGAGGGATCGAAACCAGGCGCCGGATAGTATCTTTTTTTATATAGTGTAGGGGGAGGGGTGCGGACAACGACGGTGCGGACTACGACTACGGACGTCAACGCGGGTGACATCGTGAGTTACTGAAATGCTCTGCATTTAAAAGTAACTGAAGTGTGGTTGCGCGAACACAGGAAACAATAACACAAACACGCTTCTGTCGCGGAGCGCCGTTGTATACGCTGGCTACTGACCTGAATTGGCGCTGTAAATAACCTTCTCTTGCTGAGAATGGGACTTCGCAACGATGTCTGTCCCGTCAGTTACTTTCACGGCGCACACGCGTGCGGGAACGTACAATCTCTGTAACTTCTCCCGCACGCGACGCCGACAGTAGTAGTTCACCCCCGTAATTGTCCCGAAATCGCACAGAAGCACTTGAGACACGGGGAAACTATTTGCCAGAACAGTTTTCAAGGTCGAGAAACTTTTCAAAAACAATTGCAGAATCGCAAAAACAAACCGAGAGGTGCCGAATATATGAACACGCGGCCGCCGTCTGCCTCTCACCGACCCAAAGTTAGCTCAAGCTTCCGCGGGGCGGCGCTGGATGTACGTATTCGTTGCGCCCTCTGAGCAGTGACCGGTGCCTATACATGGGTACCGTCGAACACGTTTTTCTCGAAATTCGTACATTTTCTGATGCTGTCAACTGGAGTTTATGGGAACGGTGGCTCAGCCAATTCACTTTCTTATCCTCTGCCGCCTGCATTTTGTTTTCATGCCAGAAATAGGAAAACAATAAGATGGTTCACGTGACGAAGAGAGGAACATGCCCAGCAGGGCAAGGGAGGAAACAAAGCTGGCAGAGAAGCGATCAAACAAATGTACCCTTGTGCGAGCCTCATGGACCTATCATTGTACAAAACGCGGTGAACGAAAAGCCTGTTTTTGCCTGATCAGCAACGTAACTGCGCTTTCATACCATCCTTGAAAATTTGCCCTGCCCTGTGCCCTGCCCTGTGTAGAAGCTAGTACTTAAAGCAGCTTGTAATGTTATCTGTCTGCTTTTAGGGGCGAAGCACCTTAAGGCTGAGCTTGTCCGTCCGTCGCCCGGCGTCCGTGCTCACGGCACTGTACCATGTAAATCGGAACATCTGTGAACAAAAGGTTCACGAAAAGGTTAACAAGAAAAAAAAAGTTCACAAAAAGTTAGAGAGAGACACAGACAGAGAGAGAGAAGGCGAGAGAGAGACGAAAAGCACCGAGTAAATCGAAACAACTGTAAACAAAAGGCTCACAAAAGGTTAACAAGAACAAAATAAAAGCTTCACAAAATGGTACCAACCACACCCACACACACATATAGAGACGCACAGCAACCGTGTAAATTAAAAACTCTGTGAACAAAAGGTTCACGAAAGGTTAGAGAGACAGAGAGAGACGCACAGCACCGTGTAAATTGAAACATCTGTGGAAAAAAGGTTCACAAATGGTTAAGAACAAAATAAAAGGCTCACAAAAGGTAAGAGAGAGGGAGAGAGGGTGAGAGAGAGTGCTCCTGGAGAGCCGTGCTCCACATGCGCGAGGCGCATTGGATTGGATTGGATTGAATTGGATTTGGATTGGAGTGGATTGGATGGGAGTGAAATGAAATGAATTGGATTGGACTCGATTAAATTGAATTGTATTGTATTGGATTGGATTGGAACTCATTTTAGCAGCAGTAAGCACTCTCACGGGTGTTTTACGGTAAGAACGATCCCCAGTGCTTCGCCAACTCGTCATGATCCACTTCGTGGAGATGATTGAATTTTTTTTATTTCGATATCGTGTTTCCGCCCTCTGCTGCACATTATAGCGGAGAAAATGAATTTCTTGTGTTATCGAACCTCTGGCGTTTGCCTCCCTTCATGGATTTTAATTGTCTTCTTTTTTTGCGCACTCCAATAAATTTATTTTAATTTCCTGTTTGGGAGTTAGTAGTAGGAAAGATTTAAAAGCGTTGTTGCCGAAAGATACACGGTGTGTCATGAGAATTTCTGTTTTAATCCCGTGTTTTTGTGGAGAATTTTTCAATCCAACCAACTGGGCACGAAGTCTTCCAACCGACATTGTCATTGTGCTTTCGCTTTACTCGCATCCCTCATTACTTCTAATTCGGATATCTCGAAGTGTGAAGTGGAAACTTTTTTTGCCGTGCATTTACGCCCCCATTTATCTCGCAAATTTTTTCGGGGGATATCTTGAAATATTGACAGAGAGGACACAAGCAAAAGACCTCCACAGACAGCTGATGACCTGTACCCTTAGCACGTTTTTCTATCACTAGGCAAGCATCCAACGCCAACTTCAACTTGCCCATAACGTTTATGGCGAGAGGCTTATTGAATTCTATGGTGCCAAAGTGTTGTACCTATTCAAGTGAAAACTGGGGAATCAAATTGTCTTGGAAGATTTTTATTTTAAACAAATGTAGTTTAATGATGCATGTTTATACTGTTTTGTGTTTCATTTATTCTTTGCCTGTTTTGATCTTCGAAACATACCTGCGCATTTGTATGTGTAATTGGACCGGAAACTAGCCTCCTGGCTATCGGTCCAAATAGAAATGAGGATATCCGTTCTAACGCTCACCTCCACCTACGCGCTGAACGCGGTTTGAACAGCCCATTTACGTGTACGACGCCGATGTTCCCTTTACTGGAATGCTCTCCGACCGCCTACATCATTGGAGAAAGCTGTTTTGACGATGCAGCTGATCATGAGGACGAAGAAGACGCTTCGAGAAGTGCCTACAACGACAGAAACCAGAAATATGCTGCGCCTGGTTCGCAGCAAGGTATAATGTAGTGACCGTGACCAACAATTGATGTAATGCACTGAGCAGCTCCAGAACGCTTTTATGGGACCAGATGGCTAGGCGAAAGAGGCGAGCATCACGCAGTTCCTTTTTCTTCAAACAATAAAATTTTGCTTTTCCTGTAACTTCCTTTGCCTTTATTAGGAAAAATCTCCTGTGAAGTTGAGCTTTTGTTACAAGCATTAGCTCTGATTACAGGATCCTGGCCACAAATTTTCGGCATTTCCCTTAACTCAAAACTCCGCTTATCTCGCCATTTTCACCGAATTTTGCGACTACGAGTTAACGAGGAATTACTGTATTTTCTTTCTGTCGTGTTGGGCGCATTGAAGCGCAATTAAGGGGTTCATTTTTGTGTAGTGGAACTACTGGTATTTACTCCTATTGGTAGCTTTTTTTTTCAGTTTACTGCAGAGCTCCATCCTGTACAATGGTTATAAATACCACGCAAAGAAAACAACAAAAAAAAACATAAACATGATGGTGCACTAAAGCCCGACGACGGTGGGCAGTTATTGGCCCTGGCTGGAGTAAGTAGGGGGTAATCGCATAAGAAAAATAAAAACCGAGCATGAAAGCCAGGCGGTGAACATTTCCAAAGATTCGACGATTTGTCGCTAAGAAACAAAACAAATTGGACCCGTATCTGCCCCTCCCGTGGCAAATGTCGACAAAAGACGATAGTCTTTGTCTGGTTTCTGGTTTTAAGTAGCCCGAGATAGACTATCGTCTTTAAAAAACTAAGCTAAACCAAAGCGTGGCACACGAAGGCAGCAAGGATTTGTATGCCGAGACAGGGAAAACGTTACAACGGTTTGCGACTGGATGCCCTCTCAACGGCGGTGGCGCCTGCAGCGGCACCCGCGGTGCCTGTATGAAGCGGTGGGCGAAGTTTCGTAACCAGTATAGAAGCACAAGAGGACTCTAGTTAAAGTCGTGGCTAGGATAACGGAGCGCCAGAGAGAGAGAGAGAGAGAAAAAGACGAAACACTGCACGCTGCGGAGAAAACGAAACGTCACCGCATTTAAGAACCGACTCTTGCATGCAGAAACCACACGCTTTCAAGACCGCACTCGGACATGCGTGCTGATTTTGCGGAACAGGGAATATCTTAACCAATGAACGTTAAAAATTCAGAACTCTGGGTTCTCGAATTGCTATAATTCCTCATCCACAAGTTAATACTATATTTTTACCACGCATACGCTACATACTAAATCATGCGTACTGGAATTTGTATAATTCCTCCTCCTCAAAAAAGAAAAAAAAAAGCAGTGGCTTAGCTCCGCTATGCCAGGATATAGGCAGCTTGAGCTAAAGTTCAGCTGGTTATTATTCTTAGCTTTCCTGGTTGTCCAAGATTAGCTGATTATCATGCTTACTGCTTCTAAGACTATTTTCAATACAATCCAATCCATTCGAATTTACTATAATGCAACCCAGTTCAATCCAACCCAATTTAGTCGCGGCGGCCCTGGCGCGCCATCTGTGCGCCGTGAGACGTCGCTGATCGCGCATGCGCAGCACGGCTGTCCAGGAGCCACGGAAGACTGCTCAACCTCGGCCAGTGTAGCTCACGCTACAAAATACACATAGGAGATGACCCTGATTTCCCGCTGTCGCGCAGTATTATCTTACTCCCACATTTTTGTAGTGAAACGTTTTACCTCCAGACTAGGAGGAGGGCGGTACCAAGGGCCGGTAATGTCCGTGAAGAGAGCACGACCGTGTGCAGAAACCGGGTAGAAAGAGAGGGGGAGGCGCAAAGACCAGCCGAGCCGCGCGAGTGAGGGGAAGAGAGGTGGCGTCGGCGCTGATTAGAGCCGTGGCGGTGAAGAGGGGACGGCACGGCGTTCCTAAACGTTGTCACCGCCGGTCGACAAGAGGGAACAGGCGGGACATGAACACACAAATAGGGATATGCACCACCGACGTCCACTGTCCCGTACATGGAGGTAAGAACGAACAGCGGCGTAACGAGTAGACCGATTCGCAATGAAACAGCTTCACCGGGTAATCCGCCATGATCTGAATAGTTCAGCATCTGAACCTTTCTACGTCAAGGCAAGAAATGTGCAGTGCGATATAGTTTCGGATGCTCACTTTGAAATGTGAGGCATTCGGCACTAACAAAGAAAGGGTTTAGAATGTATTCTTATTTCGCAAGGTCGGTGTCTCTGTGTCGTGTGCAGGGCTGACCGAAGAGGAGGCGCTGGCGCAGTGCGTGCTGTTTTTTCTGGCCGGTCTGGAGACCACGTCGTCGGCGCTGGCTTTCGCAGCCTACGAGCTCGCTCTGAACCCCGACGTGCAGAACAGGCTGTGCGACGAAGTGGATGAATGTGTGGCCCAACACGTGAGGGCACCCTTGCTTCGCGGGTACAACATCAGATATTATGAGCACAATCAGCCAAACGATTCCGCGCACTCGTGGCGGATCTGGTGCTTCAGGGCGGCTACGTATTTCTTTTCTTGGTACTGCAATAGTCATATCTGGGTAGTCCAATGTTTTTGTTTCTTTAAGTACGCGCCTTTAAATTGTTTTTATGCAAACTATTCATGGATGCCACAGTTAAATAGGCAGGAAGGGGAAGAATGTTGCCCCGTGTTTGTATTAGCCAGCCATGTCATCCGAATACTGGAAAGACAATCAGCGATCACTGTACTCGCGGCGTAATTAAGAATGAGCCACCTTTAACTGCCACGAAAATAAGCTTACGCCGCTGGGGCAAATAACTCACCAAAGAAAAAAGAACGCATCCCAAAAGAACGTTGGCGTGTTCATAAACACACATTTAATAACATCAATCTGCAGCTTAATGCGAATGAGCACATAAACGTAAAGCTAATTATAATGCAAATTTAAACTTCGCAGGGCCCAGCGCCCAGCCTTGACGTCATTTTCCAACTGAAGTACTTGCACTGCGTCGTTTCGGAAACTCTGCGGCTCTACCCTCCAAGACCCAGGTATGGTTTATTTCTCTACGACTCTTCTCTATTTCTCTTTGATGCCTACGACTAGTAGGCATCAAATGTTAAACAAGAAGTAATGTCTCCTCGGAAGCAGTTACAACCGATTAATATGCACATCCCTATTGTCATTGCACATTTCAAAAGGAATAAAGTTCTTTTCTTTCAACACCTATGATGGGAACAAGACATTTCAGCTTAGAGATCGACCTAAATATCGTCTTTAGTGCCGACACCTTTCTGCCCAGACGGAGAGCGGGGAGAAGTTGGACAGTCGCTTCACCGCTTTCTAAATGCGGAAATTTCCTCACCCTCCGTGGCTATTTCCACCAATGAAAATTGTCACCACGGTACCTGGATTTAATGGGAAGGCGGATATACCAGCCCCGGCTGTAAAGTTCTTTGCCTTGGAGCATAATAACAACAAATACAAAGTCCACACTCACAGCTGTACACTGATGGTCCAGTGACGGCTACATTGTCGGCGATAGGGATCTCGATTCCTTCGTCGCTCACTACCATCTGCGCCCTATTGAGCCACAAACCCTCGACGACAGTTACTGAGCTGGCTGGACTGTGCGCTGCTTTTTAGTATATTCTAAAGCAGCCGGCCAATCAATGGGCTGCATTTACAGACTCCAGGTCAGCACTCGGGAGCTTAAAGTCGCTCCCAAAAGAACAGCTGGCTTGGGAAATCAATCTTCTGCACTTACAAGCCATACAAAGGGGACAGAGCGTAGTGTCTGCAGTGGCAGTCCTGCCCACTGCGGAGTTGCCGGCAACGACCGCAGCTGACAAAGCCGCCTCATCTGCCACAGTCTCGCACTCAAGCTCTTCCGATCCCATTTACGAGAAAGGATGCGGCAATTCTCGCCTCATCCCCCACATGGAAAACGCAGATGTCTGTGTGGACTGATGCAAGGCAGCAATGCGCACCTCTTCACGCGATTGACCCCAAGTGCACCTTCAGAATGCCACCTGGACTTAGCAAGCGCGAGGAAGCCATTCTGCATAGGCTGCGCTTGAATGGGGCCTAGACGGGACATTACCGTTACAAAATCTAGCAGGTATCTTCACCTGTTTGTTTCAGATGTGACTCACAAGAAGGCATTCATCATGTTTATATGCGTGTGTCCAAAGTACGCCGTGCACAGACAGAACTCATATTATCTTTGCGCAGGCAGCTGGGTGTGGGACGTGAGCTGAGGGCTGTTTTGAGTCCTTGGTCGGGTCCCAGTCAGGCTGCACGTGCAATCAAAGCTCTCTTGGAGTTTCTTCAGAGCGCAGAACTGGACAGAGCTTTGTGATTGAAAATTTTGGGCGCATCAAATGAAATCTTTTCGTTTTCTTTTTTTTTCTCATCTTTTTTTTTCTTTTTCTCCTCTCATCTAGCGGAGCAAGCCACCCCGACGGCGTGGCTAACATCGCTGGTCTTCATTAAAGTTATTCTCTCTCTCTCTCTCTCTCTCTCTCTCTCTCTCTCTCTATACTTCCAGAGTGCAGCGGTCAGAATAAGTGGGAGGGCAATGTCCCGACGCGTATTCGCTTTAATTGATTGCGTTTGGTTTTGCGATCTATAGAATTTCTTTTTTTACTTTTTTCACCATTCCTACAAGTTCCTTCGTCTCTATTTTCAAATTTACATTAAAAATGCTTTCTAACAGCTACAACGTTTCTTTACAGACGGCCACGTAGAAAATTAGTTTTATTTCTATTACCACTGGTGATTGGCGTGGGGAAAAATAAAATATATGCACTCAAAGACAAGCAAGGCAATCTCATCACAAGTAGGGATAAAATACAGTAGCCGAGGAGTTCTATAGGGATTTGTACAGTAGGCGGGACATCCAGGATAATTGGAAGAACGCGAACATCATCCTAACCCATAAGAACGGTGACATGAAGGACTTGAAAAAGTACAGGCCGATCAGCTTACTGTCAGTCGACTACAAGATACTTAGCAAGGTAATCGCTAACAGAATTTCTGCAACCTTAGATTTTAGTCAATCTAAAGAACAAGCAGGGTTACGTGAAGGCTATTTAACAATGGACACACGATCAATCAGGTGATACAGAACTGCGCTGAGTATACTGAGCCCTTATATATAGCATTCATAGATTATGAGAAAGCATTTCACTAGGTCGAAACCTCAGCAGTCATTCAGGCATTACGGAACCAGGGGGTAGATAAGCATTATGTTAGAATACTAGAGGATATCTACACTGGGTCCACAGCTACCATCATCTTCCATAAAGAGAGCAGTAAAATACCTATAAGGAAGGGCGTCAGACAAGGAGACACAATCTCTCCAATGTTATTCACAGCATGTTTACACGAAGGATTCAGAACGTTGTATTGGGAATAGGTGAGAGTAACGGTTAATTGAGAATACCTCAGTAACCTCATATTTTCTGATGACGTGGGCTTGCTAAATAATTCGGGGGACGAATTGCAAAGCACGCTTTCCGCACTGGACAAACAGAGTAGAACCGTGGGCCTGAATATGAATATGCAGAAAACCAAAGCAATGATCAATAACCTCGGGACGGCACAGCGGTTTGACATAGGTGGCGAGGCAGTGGAAGTGGTAAGCGAATAATCTACTCAGGCCAAGTTGTGACCCCGGATCCCAACCATGGGGCAGAGATAAATAGAAGGATAAGAATGAAGTGGAGGGCATACGGCAGACATTCTCAGATAATGAATGGCAGCCTACCATTGTCGCTGAAGAAGAAAGTGTATGACATCTGCTTCTCACCGGTACTCACCTACAGGGCAGAAACTTGGAAGCTCACTAAGAGGGTTCAACTAAAATTGAGAACGACTCAGCGGGCAATGGAGTGGAAGGTGATAGGTGTAACATTAAGGGACAGGAAGAGAGCGGAGTGGGTCAGGGAACAAACGCGTGTTAAGGACATATTAGTAGAAATTAAGGAGAAGAAAAAGACGTGGGCGGGGCATGTGGTGCGATGGCAAGATAACCGTTGGTCATTAAGGGTAACAGAGTGGATCCCTAGAGAAGGCAAGCTTTCCAGGGGGCGGCAGAAAGTCAGATGGGCAGATGAGATCAAGAAGTTTTTGCGGGGATAAATTGGTCGCAGTTAGCACCGGACCGCGCGCGGTTATTGGAGATTAATGGGAGAGGCCTTTGCCTTGCAGTGGGCAATAGATAGGCTGGTGATGATGATGATAATGAGGATGAATGGGCCGATCCCCTGATTCAGTATGTTCATGCACTAAAGAATATCATCAGTATCACCGAAGCGTTGATGACAGCCGCCAAGGTGTCCGTCAGAAAAGGGCAGCGATGATTGACCCACTGTAACGTGAGATAAGCAGTTGAACCCCGGCTATACGCCCCCCGGTTTTACGACAACGGGGGTTTTACGACAGACTAGTCGAGTCCCGATGAGGTCTCCGTAGGAACAATGCATTAAAACCTGAATTATCCGTCGCGATTTCATGCCTGACCCGCGTTATCCGACGACATATGCAAAGCGCGCGACCATCGGCCGGACGAAATGAAAGTGCCGCGGTCCTCTTCCGTGGACCATGAGCCCCCCGAATCGATTGCCTCCGGCACATCTATCTCTTCTGTTTCATCTTCTGTCCCCCCCCCCCCCCCCCCGAATCCGCCCGCCATCTGCACTATAAGTTCACCCTCTCCTCGCTGGCGTATGTTGTCTTGTTGGGCCTGCTAAAGTGTCGGCACCCCAAACCAGACGGTTTTGAGCCTTTTTCCTGCCCCTTCCCATTCCCAAAGTACAAATCGCTCGCTCGCTCTTGTAGCGCAGCAGTCGCAGGGGCAATGGGAAGGTGTTCATTTCTCCTACACAGCAGATGCGCTGAGAGTCTTAGGCTTCCACCTGGGTTTGTAATGATCACGTGTGCCATGATTCACACTGGCTGGCTGGGATCGCAGCAGTAAACTGCCTTTCAACGTTTGTTTTAATATACCGTTGTTGGTACGTGCGTTGCATTATTCTTTTGCATTTTTAGTGATTTGGGTTTCTGAGCCCTCGAAAGGATTAGTTTGCAGTTTACATTGAATATTCTTGCAAACACGTCACGCGAAACTGTATTGATAGGTGTAATTGTTGTGGTTTAGATTTTAGGACGCCCACATTTTACGACGACTTTTCACGGTCCCCAGAAAGTCGTATAATCTCGGTTTTACTGCAGTTGAATCGAAAATACACTAGTGCAATTTGCGGTTGTGTCTACAGAAGCTCAGTACGCAGAGTACGCATTCGATCAGTCATCAGTACACGTTCGATCATTCATCAGTGAGAATCAATTTCTCATCTTAACTTGTGCTAGGAATTCTTCAACACGAGTCTTGGTCGTTATTCTGTAACGCTCTACTGTTTTTATGCCCTTATCTTTAGTCATGTCACGCGTTTATCTTTCTATTATTGGCTTTTTGGGTGAGGTGAGATTGCCTTTAAGAATTATATTACGACATATTGTCTGTTCTATAATCTGGATACCGAGGCACCCATTGGCTGTTATTCGTACTATGTGCATACGGTGCCTTTATCACTTCTCTGGAAAATAAACCAGAATTATCAATACGCACTTACGGCCCAGTACTGACGGCTTACGAATTGGGAGTGAACCACTGCCGATTTATCACACTGGTGATAGAAAGGGGGTTGGAGAGGTGTGAATTTCGTTTGCGTCATTATGAAGCCCGTTAGGGAAAACACTAATTCAGCACTCTTTGCAACATTTTTCGAAAGTGTAACGTAAAGAAATGTCCCGGGCCGACACCTACTTCTTTATTATTCAAAGGGGGCCGTGCAGAACGAGCTTACTGATCAAAGGGCAGGGCCGACATATCGCTGTAAAGAAATGTAGCGTCAGGTGGCGCCAAAAACAGCGACTCCTGGACTTCTGCATTGAAACAGTAAAGCTGCTGTCTAGCAGAGCCCTGTTCGTGACCCCAAACGAAAGGAACTTGCCACCTGGCAAGTTCCCTACATTATTATGACATTTTTCCGAAAGCAAATGGTTTGCTCGATATTCTTCTAACAAAGTGTTCCGCTTTAAATCGTCACGCAGAAAAAGAGTAGCGAATATTATACGAGATATGAGGTTTCACGGGGCAACTCTTGACGTTTATGCTGTTGTTATACGTGAATATCGTGTCTAGATTAGTTGAGAACATGACTTGATTATCAAATTTTTAAAAAGTAGTGAATATTTTTAAAGAGCCTTTTTTAACCGTTTCTGTTTCTATTGCTCAAAGGGGCCATGAAAACCAAACACAAGTTCGGTTCACTAGAAGGCTGCTTTTCTCGATAACAAAACCAGCAATTTTATCGCAAGCTCTGAACAAATCATCTCTATGCCAAAGAAAAAAAAAGCAGTAGTGATGACTCGATCCCCAGCCACATTCCGGCGATTTCTCTATGACGCCACAATCTTTTTCGTGCGATTAGCTTGCCTTTGTTGGTATCACGTGAATGCGATACCAACTCTTAGGTGTGCTGGCCAAAAATACGAGACTCCTGCCCATATGCTGCACAGTAGCGTGAAATTCGAAAGTTTTTTCTGGTGTTTCTATGCGCTTTTGGTCAAAAAAAACCGTCATTCGGGGCTGGAATGAACCTGAGAGATTTAATAAACGCTAGTTGTTTCAAAGTGCAGAAAGGTGTATTTTTTCTTCATTGCCCGTTTATTCCTTGCTTTCAGGGTGGAGCGATCTGCTGTTGAAGACTACACATTAGGCGACAGAGGAATTCAGATCCCAGAAGGCGGCGTTGTCATTGTCCCTATTTACTCAATGCACCGTGACCCAGAATTTTTCCCTGAGCCAGAAACTTTCAAAACCAGAAAGGTAATACGCTTTGCCTTCGAATCGCTGTCTTAATTGACACTGCGTCGGGAGAAATCAGGGTAGAAAGAAATCATGCCCCCTTTCTACGCCGCCGTGTCGAAGGTGATTGTAGCGCAGGATGTGTCAGGCTCGTTCAGCATATATATAGCATACCAGAGTGTTGAAAACTGCATTTTATTAGGATTTGCTTCAGAAAGTTGCCGTGGACACATAGGTTACGCTGAATATTTTTTTGCGGAAAAAATTGTGGGGCAATATGGAGAAGTGTGAATTTTTCTACCAACACACACACGTGATAGAGAGAGCGAATTGGGCGCCTTGGCAATCGTAAGTGTTGTAAGTGCAATCCTGGCATGTTTGTCGCGCAGTGGTGAATCCGTTTATCGTATAAAATAGTAAAGATATAATCGATTAAGCCTGGATCACCTACTGTGAAGGGTACTCCCCTATATTCAAAGTTGTTGCGCATAATGTCCGCAACCTTCTAGCTAAATCTTAATATCCCATTACTTTGGCGGATATCTGTTGGCGTACTAATAATAATGCCATTATATGCGTCTAGGCTCAACGCTCGCGTACGACCGTAGTGTAGAGATTTGGCCTACAGACAGCATAAAGATTTCACGGCGACAGCGGATGATTCAT
>JABSTR010001102.1:0-81797 GCA_013339765.2 Haemaphysalis longicornis | reverse complement strand
CGCGGAAAACCATATGGAGATCTCGGCGCCATAATAAATGGAGTAATGGGCAGATGTACCGGAAGGGGCTGTGAGGGCGGGAAGGCGAGAGCGGGGGTGATCAATTTTGTTCTCACAAAAGTGCGCGAAAACCCATTGGTCTTGACAGGATTAGCAAAGTTAGGGCTCCAAAGTAAACAAACAGTAACGGCTGGAGTGGACGGAACTGGGAAATTCAATACTGCGGATTCATTTTGCCAGAACAAATAACCCGTCTGCCAAGGCTAATCATCACTGAGTTCCAAATTCGTCTTTGTTATTTCCTCCATGTAACTCGTTTTACCCTGGCTCTCGATTACACATAAATTACTGACAGATTACTGGCATGAATTACTGACAAGAAGTACCAACGTCATGAATCACTGCCCCATTACTATCACTGGAGTTTTGCTGTACCTGTAAGGAGCAGTAAAAGATTCACTTATTCGCGATTTCGATTGTATCACGCCTGAAAATATTTGCAAGCACATTTAGAGCGCACGGAGGAGGTACGATTATTCTTCCCGAAACAAACAAATATTAACCTTAATTTGAAGTGGCTAACAGCTGTTGCTTAAAGGCCAACTGCACTCAAATTTTCGACAACGTAAAAATAATGTCACCTAACAGTTCGTATAAAAAGGGTGCGAAATGCAAAATATGCGCTTCAAACATCAACGCGCGCGACGCAAACGGCTCGCGACATTGCGTTTTCGGAACCGAAACTGAATAGAAAAGGCGGCCATAGCAGCGGCCGGACGTGACGTACGTGAGGAACGGAAGCGACCGCGCCAGAGCCGCCGCTCAGAGCCGCCTTCAAATGCGCGTGGTAGCGCCGCGTTTCGCTTTTTTATTTCCACAGAAGAACTTCCACTAACGTTTGCCCATGATAATGGAGTTGGGCGCAATTCCGGCTCCCGTTGCTATCAATCGAGATGAAGTATACCACCCGACAGTAATTTTTTTCATCATAATAACTGCCGGAATGCAATTTCTGGCATTGCAAGTAAAAAACGGACCCTGATTTACAAAGCTATTTGCTCGTATACGATATCGAAAAGCAGCTTTTATTATAGCCGACCCCTCGGCTATCACGTCGTCCTCTCTGAAGGGAACAAATCGCACGGGGCGGAGATAAATCACTATTTCTACTATACATTACATACAAACAGCTTCGTGATATCGGCCCAGTATTTTTTCCCTGTGTGCACATCGAGAATTCGAATTATAAAAGGGATCTGAAACTATAAGCCCGCCTGACGCACTAAAACACGAAAACACTTCCTATCTACCACTGTTTTCTACTTTAACCAGAGACAGGTACTGTTGAAAACGTTTTAGTTTCAAATAAACTAAATCTACGCTCAAAGAAAATACTTCACTTGGGAATCGAACAAAAATATAATCTATAGTTTAGGAGAGGAGCAGTTTTTTTTCGCACTCTCCCAAATACGGTGGCCAATATTTGTGCGGGTGTATTTGTTACTACGAGAAGGCTGATTTTGGTTCAATTAGCTAGCGAGACAAAAGTCGCACAAATGTTTATAGCCGCGTGTACAAGAACTCTATTTGGGTCGTAAAACTTTTGGAATGTCTAAAGGATAGCGGTGGCGTTGGGCCAGCCCAAATGCGCCAATATTGGACGCGAAAGTGCAAGTTGTCAATTATTTATAATATATCTTTTTTTTCTGTGGTAAATGCAATAGGAATGACAAATGTAAGGCAAGTTCTCCTTTCGCGCTATTTGTTTTTTTGAGTAAAAATAATATTTTCAAGTAAAAGAGTTTTGCTAACTCCAACACGTTCGCAAGCGCCTGAATAGGTTTAGGCCTCTAATCTTTTTTTTTTTTTTTTTTGCATTGAAAAATGGGGGATATTACTGCCTATGCGATTAGTTTAAACATTTGATGGCGACGCCGGTACAGCGCGCTGGTGTATAGCACAGAAACCCCGGCGAACGCATCATTGCGCCCGGCGGAGTGCCCTGCAAGTCGCCGGAGAAGCGCGAGCTCACGGGACAGGTTCCCCAACCTCCGTCACAGGCCGCTCGGAACTTGTTACGGCGACTCTCCGCCAGGTGCAAACGTCGGCTGCTCGGAGGTACTTCGAACGGCGGTACCTAGCGCTCTTTGTGATTACGAAGCTAAGGATTTCGCCATGGTGATTTTAAGAGCATAGACTACTTATTTGGACAAAAAAAATTTTGAGTGCAGTTGGCCTTTAAAGGATGTGCTTAAATAAATGGTCCTTGATTCAAAATTCATTTTGAAAGGCAAGCCCGACCTTTCTGAAAAGCTACCTCTTACCGACACCTAAAGAAGCGCTCGGTAGTTTGTATAGAGCCACAAATTTATTAACGCTGTCGCCGTCAGCCGCATCAGCGTCGTCATCGTCGTCGTCAATAGTCTTGAAGGGACATTGAAGACAACCAGTAAGTCGGTTTTAAACGAAATTCTGATTTTCCCATAGTCATCTAGCGTTAATTCGATGCCGAAAGATGCCGCAGTTGCTGAGAAATTTCTAATTAAATAACGTATTTCCCTTCCTGATTTCCCTCGCAGCAATTCCATGATGCCAACAGCTGCTGCTTCCTTCACGATACACCAGAACCAAGATAGACAGCAATACCACGATATAGCGCACCATAGGCAGAGACTACGGGGTGGCCCTCGGCGGCCGGGGCCCCGTTTCGGTGTTTCCCAGGGGCAGCTCTGCGCACCGCCGCTCCGGCGATGCTTATCCCTACCCACCGTCTCCGAATTGTCATTACCAATGCTTTATCAGTTGACATTTCTTTAGAGCTGCCTTTACCTTTTCACTTTAATTTTATTGGAACTAAAAGCTTACTGCATCATTGAATGGGCGCAGACGTGGTCAACTTATTTTCATACTTTCCATTTTTATTCTTGGAATACTTACCACAGGAGGACAAACGCACTAGAAGCGCACTAGAAGCATGCATGCATGATTCTAGTGCGCTTCTAGAAGCATGCATGCGTGTGTGTGTGTGTGTGTGTGTACATTATGACGGGTACGTTTTATCATAATCATCATCATGGGATGCAAGTCGGGGAGGGGGCCGTGCTTCCCCCTCCGGAAAAATGAAACTCTCCGCCTATGCCACGTGTCAAGTGGTTCCGTCAGTTTCGATTTAATCAGTCGGGCTTTCCCGAACTACCACGTTCTTTGCTGGTCCGGACAACTGGAAAAAATATTTCTTCACGGGGCCCGTGATCACTAGTGACGCTTTGTTGAAGTAAAGCATTTTGTTCTTTTCCGGGCGCGTGAAAGTTGGTATTGAACAAACCGCTCGTGCACAGCACGCCTTTTCGCATTCTGGTATATCCACAAGCGCAGACCGTTAGCGCCATCAAGCGGCAGCCAGGAAAGGCGTTGCGTGCTGGAAACGTTGCGCACCTTGCGCACACTTGAAAATACTGACTTTACCAGAATAAGCATTCCATGTTTTTTTAACGCTGTAAGAACACGGAGAGATTCACAATAAAAGTGGCTGTGCACATAACACTCTGTAAGGTTTGCCAATTATCCGGCCGAGTATTGCACTAGGTACTGTACCGAAATCAAGACGAACTTGTTGGCGTTTGGGTTCGCTGCGTGATCTATCGGCTGGGCTCCAATTATAATGTTCCTAGCTTTGTTTTTGCTCTCTGACGTTCAAACATGACACTGCAGAAATTCGCAGTTAATTTTCACGAACTTGTGAAGGCGTATTGCTAAAATATTCGTCACGCAATTTTAGCCACTTCCGGTGTAAGTTCTTCGTATAGCTGCTGGCGGCTTCACCTGTCTTCACCTTTTCGGTATTTCCTACCTTATTTTACAACAGCTGCGTGTAAGAAGTGTGTGTATTTGTGTTCTCGGTGAGCAAATCTATCCAGGTAGAGCAACTTGTATAATGACTTGTGTCCCTTTAAGCCCTACACTCCCACCACACCCTCACGCACCAATTAAAAGCGCTCGCGAAGCCTCTGGTTGTGGTATGTTAAACGTTGCCATGAGGCTTAGATCATGCGTTGAGTTCCTCTCGATAGAATTTTCTGATCATTGCTTTCGAATTATCATCATCATCAACCCGTCTACGCCCACTGCAGGAGAAATGCTTCTCCCATTTATCTCCAATTACCCGGTCCTGTGCTAACTGCGTCCAATTTATCCGCGCAACTTCTTGGTCTTATCTGCCCATCTAACTTCCTGCCGCCCCTGCCACGCTTGCCTTCTCTAGGGATCCCTCTGTTAGCCTTAATGACCACCGGTTATCTTCCTTCATTACATGCCCCGCCCACACCAATTTAGTCTTCTTAATTTATACGAATGTCTTTAACGTGTTTGTTCGACGACCCACTCCGCAAACTTCTTGTCCTTTAATGTTACACTATCATCTCCGTTTCATTGCTCATTGAGTCCTCTTAATTTAAGATAAAACCTTTCAGTGAGCCTCCAAGTTTCTGCCCTGTAGGTTGAGTTCTTGTAAGAAAATAAATGTAAATACAATTTTAAACAATACCCGGAATGAGGAGGAAAGGAAATATTCTTGAGCCTGCTATAAACATCTATGACGTCTACCTGCGCGGCTCGGTACGGGAAGGCACCCTGGTGGAAACTGTATAAAAATGTATCGAAGTACACCTACGGAGCGAAGTGCTATAAAGAAAAACACCAACTGTATACAAGCGCTTCGCATTCACTCTTTGCTCTAGCTTTTTCTCTTCCACTTTCTATGAGCCTCCTCGAACTTACCCTGGCCGCATTGACTAAGCGCGCAGGGCAGCTACGCGCTGCAGACGCTCGGAGGCGCATCCTGGAATGAAGGACGCCGCCGGGGGGAGATAGCTGGCCGGAAGGCGACGACCGGGCGTTCCGTGGTGTCCTCCCTCCTGGAATCGGCCGCGAACGGCCCCTCACCATTTCGCTCACTAACTGGAGCAAGCGAAGCGACCACCACGCGGACAAAAAAGATTACAATCGGAAAGGTGGGGAGGAAAACAGAGTCGAGATTTGTGGTCTTCTTCTACTCTTCGTGGACCCGGGGAGGGCATTTGCGATGCAAAGTGCGTACGCGCGGAGGCGCCACTGCGCAGCCGCTAATCGCAGAAGAAAAGTCATTAATGCGCCAAAGGACAATTTGGCCTTAAACGCCTGCCTTGAAACTGCCAGGGGAGGACGGGGAGCAAAAGAATTCTCCCGGCTGTAGTGCGCACGCAAGTGTGCAGAGATCGAGCTGCGGCGCCAGATGAGGTCGAGTGATTATGGAGGCCACTGTTGACCGTCAATAACAACGCCATGGGCTTCCAACTGCGTGTTGCGTATCCTTTGCACTACACGGGACAGATACGTTTATTATCTTCAAGTAATGCTGCTCACTCCCGTGTACATTCAAACTGTGGCGTAGAAATTAAGCAGTACTAAAAAGATCGCGAAGTTACCACGTGTTCTGTGTTTTTTTCTGTCTTTGCGAGCGTACGTCGTCGTCTGCGTGTCGCATATCTCAATGCAGATTACGTCTAGCTTTTGCGCATGTGGAAATTACGCGCTACTAAAAGATATTTCCGTCTGTGCATGAATTTCGTATACCTAGAATACCTATGTTGTTCAATTTATTTGCTTCCAAAGGTTATTTGACGAAGGGAAATCAACACATAGTACGATATACACATTGTGATTACGCATAGCTAATGCATTTAGTCGCCGGTATGACTCCATTGTGTAGGTTCCCGTAACTGGATTCGTTGAGACACTGCCCACAGAAAAAGCAGTGCATAAAGGTATTACTAATTGTAAAATATGGGGATGCAACTTCAGATGGTGGTCTCATAGCTTGCCCCATGAAAATACTTTTTTATGTATTTCTTTTCTGCCTACTCCAGGCTCATGCTGCTCCAGATGAAGGGTCACAAGTAGCGGTGCATTATATCAAAGCCTGAAAATACCTAAGAAACACACGGAAACAAAGTACGCGAATGCTGATCAGAGAAACATCGCTATCAGCCTATGTTACGAGCGAACTGTAAAGAAGACCAGTGTGAGTTGTTCCAGTCGATAATCGCACGGGAGAAGAATGGACATTTAGAGAGATTTCTGGCACTATTACGCTGTAACAATTCTTGATGTTGGCCCCTTGACAGGCCCCTTTAGTGAGGCATATGGGAGGTTACAGGAGGAACGTATGAGCGATGTTTACTATTCGCAAAAAACTGTTAATCGTTGCTAATGTATTCTGCCATCCGTATAAGTGTCTGACAGGCCAACGCGCTTTTTCCAAAAATCTCCACAAAGTTATAGCTCATGGCTGGTGTGCGTGTGTTCTACTCCCTTTCCGTCACGTTCTCCTATCATGCTGCGCACGCCACGCCGCTCCCAGAATTTTCTACATGATTTCCTATTGCCTTACTGTAATATTTTCGATAACCTTTCAGACTGATATCGCACAACAAAAGCCGGCCAGGCAGAAACAATAAGGGGGTTACAGTCAGGCACGGGTACTTAGTCAAGATTCGTTTAACGCCCTGATAGTCAGCCTTATTTTGTTTAGGAATGTTAAAGAGATGAGCGCGGGCTAATAAAAATCATACTTATTGCGAGATCGCTCTTGTGGTGACCCGCCGCGGTGGCTCAGTGGCTAAGGCGTTGCGCTGCTGCTGAGCACGAGGTCACGGTTCGATTCCCGGCCGTGGCGGCCGCTTTTCTGATGGAGGCGAAAAGCAAAAACGCCCGTGTGTACGAGATTACGGCGCACGTTAAGGGTCCCCAGGTGGTCAAATTAATCCGACGCCCTCCACTACCCGCGCCTCATCGCCTGCGTTGCGTCGGTGCGTTAAACCCTACAATCAATCAATCAATCGCTCTTATGGTGAAATTATTGTTTGCATCCACAGGTCTTACAGATATGTGGCGATGTGTGTTGGCACACATATGCATCTTTCGGTCACAATTTGATAAAACAAGGCCACCTTAGTTATGCTCCGTTATCTTTTTCTCCTTAGTGCTGTCAAGTGATGTGCGGAATTAGCAGAAAGAGAGGAGAAACGAGAAGTTATCTGCAAAGAGAATCAATGCCAAATGGGTGGAACGAGCCACCAGGTCGCCTCGCAACTACGGCAATGAAACCTTACATGGCGACTACAATCCTGGTGTCGGACCGTCTGTTCGTTTTGTCTTTGTCAGTTTCAGTTACCCTCTTGGAGTGATTGACCACCACATTATCTACATCACTTTTACTCCCACATGTAAAGAAGGTGCATTTTAGCTCTTAAAATGCGTTGTAAGGCAAACTGGCTGCTTTGCCGCTAAGGACTCTCATGCCAGCTTTATGCATGTCTTTGGGTACCATTGTGATGTCAAGGGTATGAGAAGAATACCTCATCATTGTTCGTTCATTGCGTTTGAAGTAAACGGAGCAACAGGAAACTATTCGGATGTAACCTCTCCAAGGAAAGAATGGGTAAACAGCTAGTTCCGCTCGCCCGCCATCTGCAGGAGTCACCTGTCAGCACCTGTCGGTACCTTCAACTAGCAAGGCGGCTCACATTGCACGTGCGGTCCGCGGACAATCTCCTCCTGCGCGGCTGTTTCCCTTTCCAGGCGTGCTACATTGCCCATTGTTAGAGTCGTCCTCCGACCCTCCCAACGCTGCGATTTTGTGTGCGATCCTGTGCACCTCACAGCGATTTTTTTGTATCTCACACGTTTCACAAAACATGTCATTCGTCTCAAAGTGGTAAATGGTGTATTCATGAACTCGAAACGGATGCACTGTTCCTCCCGCTACTGAAGCAAGATAACCATTGATTTCTCTTCCGAAGGCAAATTATGATGCCTTGGTCGACTTTGAAAGAACCTTTGGTTGTCCCTATTCAGGGGTAGATCGACATCTATCTTCTTAGATGGCAATGCCATGCTTCTCAACTTAATACGTATTGTTCAGTGTTTACGATGAGTGATAAACACTAATCCCTGCTGGGTAATGGCTCTTCCATGCCTCTTTTTCCCCACATTGTAGTGAGGCCATGCATGGTCTACCACTGGACATTGAGGCCGCAGCACTGCAATCGAAATCATTTGGCAAATTTCCGTGAGAGAAGAGCAGGACATTATGACGAGGATCAGAGCGAATAATGACACATGTACCTGCGGACAAATTTGTCTTTGAATTTTATCTTTTATCAACGCTTAGCTCAATGTAACGGTAGCTAGTAACTGTTTACAAACGTGCAAACAGGGCTTAAAGCAGGATCGAAAGAACGCACAAAAGGGGTGCGCTATAATCGGTGCGTTTTATTTCGTCACAGGAAATACAAATCTTGAAACATGCGAACTGCTGCTGGCAAACATGCCAAGGTGGGCCCACTTAGTTTTTTGCAACTTCAACCATCAAAATAGCATTCAATCCTACTCAGTACGACGTTCAACGCCGTACATCGCCTGCGCCTGAGTGGGGTCCATGTTTAGAAAGTTGCACCTTCAAAGTGAAAGAATAATGGTTTCGACATACCTTAATGGTTTATGCACGCCTGCCGGCTTGCTATGTCACTATTTCTTAAATTCAGATATTTCTCCTTTACCCCAGATCTATTCCTGTCGAAAAGCAGTACCGACTACTGGAAAGCCTAGTTCGCGCAGCACGTTCGCGAAGAATAACAAACAGAACCATGTCAACATAAAAAAGGTTGAATCGACTCGCAGTAAAAACGCAATTTGTTGTAAGGCAGAATGTCGACGACGCAATAAGTAAATGTGAACCTATCTAGCTAGGATAGCTAAAATGTGTGTGGACTACCTCGACGGATGCTGTAACTGTGGCAGAAGTGATTCGATCAATGGCTGGTTGCAGATGGCGCCAGCAAGAATCCAGTAATCCCATGGCAAGTCGTGTTCTGTGTCATACGTTTCTCGCTAACACCCAAGGCGAACGATCCCATATCGAAATCTAGTCGGGTTAAACTTGATGTATGGGCAATTGTAGCTATTTAAAAAGAACAAACACGGAGACTAATGTGCGTATGCACAGCATGGTTTGATAATTTATTTCTATATACCGCGTGGATTGGTGACGTTCAGAGCTCCAGCGTTTCCGGATCCACGATGCAATGTTAAAATGCGTGAGACTGAGTCCCCGAGGACTGGTGCGCTTGAGGGGCCTTCTTTCCAGGGTTATTACCTACTTGAGGGATGTCTGAAAGTAATAAAAGAAACGCAACACCAGCGATCATTAAAAATCTTTTGTCCAACTTTTGTAGCGGAGCAAACACATCCGTGCAAAATATTTCGTTGGAGTCAACAGAAACAAGAGCGCAATAATCGCGTCGTACACCCATGGTAAACAACGCACGGAATAGATACAGAAATCTTTATTTGTTGCAGTATTAGCCGCAACTAAAGGGTTGTATGCATACAGATGTCCAAATGAAGAAAAATACAACTCTAACTTTTTTATAACAATTTACGGCTGGAAAATAATTTCCATCGTCACTTGGTTCGCGGATTTTCCTGCCATAACTGTTTGTCAGTGTGTTAGCATGATCTCAAAGTTTTTCTGCGGACGGTGGTAAGCGGAGCAGTGTTTTGAAAAAAGGGCACGCAGGCGCCAAAGCTTCAACATCAATGTAATTCTTGTCGCCGTCTCCGTCGACGTAAGAGAGTTACGTCGACGTTATGTAGGTCACCGTAGTTGCACCATCATTCTTCACAGCTCGCGTTTGCCACTGAAAAAATAATCCTCATTGAAGCTATTGTCAGCGTGTCCTAGCACAGCACTATCATTTGCTAGCGTTTGCCGGTCGTTATCTTCGTTAAAACACTTGCTGTTTCATAGCAATATTTTTAAGAACATCGTCACATGTTTGTTGTCCGAAGAACACTTTTAGAGTTGTGTGCGTTCAATAACTTTCCTGTCCGTCGAAACAGTATAAGCATTCAGACCCTTAGTTTTCTTCCTCCTCGCATTCGCATCACACTTTCGTTACTGTTTGAAGTACAGTATTGACCTTTATTCTTTGTCATTTCATGCTATTCCAGTGCGCCTTATCTTTTGTTCTGCCAATAGGACAATCGTTACGCCTTCTACGACCTATTCAGCTTTTTTAATTTCCCATTTTTCATCATTTCAAACAATTTCGATGGGGTAACTTCGAAGGGTTTCGCAGTTGGATGCACTCGAAGGAGTTCTCAATGGTGCACTTCGAAGGGGTTTCGCAATTGGATGCACTTCGAAGGGAGTTCTCAGTGGGTGCACTTGTAAGGGATTTCGGCAAAGTGAACCATTAGCGGAGAACAAAAGTAATGCGTCAAGAAAGTTTCTATGAGTCTAATAGTTTCCGAGTACGAGTTCTGCCTGCCTTTCTGCGCACATACTTAAATGGATGACAAGCGTTTTTTGTGCAACGAGACATGTAACTGTGTGCTTCCGTTATTAGCGAGTTATTACTATACGCGGAAAGCGCAAGGTCGCGTTCAGAATTTTTAACATTTTCAAGGCAGTTCAGCAAAACACTAGCACTTGGGCATGAACGCACCATTGTGCATCGAAATGTTTAGACATCTTAACCAATGCCACAAACAAATGGGTTGCAATAGCGGCAATTACCCTAAAATTTTTTAATTTGTGCCCTTCTGCAACAATCTTCAGGAACCTCAGCTTTCAGGTAATGAGTTCTAACCTACTTTCATATGCCGTATTTTGATGAACGATTTAAAATAGAAACGAGACATGTAACTGTGTTTCACGTCGTTCACGCTGATGCTCGAACGAAATGAAAACACCCGCAGACACGAGACGCCTGAAGCGTTGTGCTGTGGCGGCCAGAAGAAGTTTTGGATAGATGAGACGCATTACTTTGTTTTAGCGACACAAGGTTGTTCCATCAGAAGACAAAATCTCAAAAAACGTTTCCCTGCAGAAGCACGTGAGTGCCTAGTTGCCCTGTGAAGTCTGAGGGTTCTACCACTAATGACGCCAGGAGCTACCTCACGCCGATAACAGGTCTTCCGAAGGTTTGTTGAACACGCGTTTTAAAGGTCTTATGTGGCGGGTGTGAAACGAAGTAGTTCAACGTCCTGCTCTCTAAATCGTCTGATACGCACCGCCGACACCCCTCAGGTGTCCAGCGAGAACTCAGAAAAGCAGCTGTGAAACATTATTATATTAAATCAGCAAGCTATAGCAGATGTTATTCTATAAAAAATGTCCATCATATTTACAAGGCCTGATAACTTTATGACGCCACCAAAGCACGTTATATTGTGGTATTCTCTGAGTCCTTTCTCCTGGGTACGAAATGTATACAAAAGCACTAACGCCACATTCACCGGATGTCTCTAGCAGGCTATTGTAGGATCCGAGCATACTTTCGGGTGCTATTTCCCATTGCAAACTATTTTGTTTGCACCCTGAAAAATCTTCAGTCTTGTGTATCAATTCTTTGTGAATTACATCAGCAACGCTAGCAAGATGGAGGACCAGTTGATAGTGATGCATGCTCGGTAGCGCTGAGTGTTTACACGGGCGAATACGAACGACGGGCAAAATACACAACACTAGCGCGTGAACATTCACCGCACATATGGATCAGTGCCACACTGGCCCCTTCTTAGCATTGTTGAACTATGTTTCACGTGCAACGGGCTGTTTTGTCACCAAAGTTCCTCCCATTTACCGGAAGGAAAGCTGCGCTCGTCTTGTGCATGTTGTACATTTCCCAGTTTGTACATCTTCGTCTCGTGTAACCACTAAGCGCAGTCGAACCATAAAATACTTATCCTATATGCATACCATGAGGAAGGATTGATTTGATCATCATCGTCTGTTTATTTTAGAAATCTTTGTCTGCGTTAAGACAGCATTGCGTCCCCCTTTCCTCCCTTCAAATTCTCTAAAAAATCCTCAGTTATATGCTATCCAACACGCCCTGGGCCTCATTACAACCGAGTCCACCAGGGTTCAACTATAATGCTCACAACCACTCTAAACAATATTGCGGCTCGGATACGTTTTCTGTGGCCTCCCCTCGTACACCGGAATTAATACGACCGTTTGGCTAGAAAAACAAGAACATAAAATATGCACTGGCTGCACTTTCAAAAGGCTGAGACAATACGCTGTATGGCTTCCAGGGATGCAATATTCGCAAATGTATCCAAAGGCCCAATAATTAGGCATATGAGAAGAACGTGATGCTGGACGAGTTACTGAAAACCTGCGACGACGTGGTTTCGGTGCTTAAATAGATGGACATTTGAATGGCGACAGGACAAACTCTTTTGTTGTCACCTCCTATGGTGTTCGGTTTTTTTAGCCACTGAGAACAAATCTTAAGCATTAGGCACATGGTTGGGCGACGCTACACCTGTGAAGGCACGTAAAGTTGAGTAAAGTGATTAGAACACAACATGGATCACAACAAAACAGAAGTGACATCAGCAGCCATTATAACACATAAAAAGTTGGATTGGTTGGGCTCCTATTACTCAGAATCCGGCCTTGTACGCTCCACATCAAGTTGCCATTCGTCATTATGCTTTAAACCACATTCAAAATGTTTCCTGCCTTGTCTGAAAGCCGCTGCTTCTTTTGCTGGAAAGGTTCTCCCAAAAAATCATCTACCCCTCCGTCTAACGACGACGATGTTGAACGCGAAGCTTTCTCGTGAAGGATTCTTTGGTTGGCCAATCCCACACTGCGAGTATGTGCTACGGTGGAAGTACGTACCACATTCCTAGAATACCCACAACAACTTTCGGGTGTGCTCTCCGTATGTTTAATGTTTGGGTTTTGGTGTACGGCGCGAATCGGTACTGCTGCTTGGCGTTCGCTTCGACCATGTCAAAATGAAGCAATCGGATGACGCCGGCTTCATACGCGAGGGACCCTGCAAGTTCGACTCCGCCGGGGGAAACGTTTTTAGATGCGAAGAATCTCATGCTTGGGGCTGTGTCCCTCCCTCCCTTGTCGTTGTTGTCCGCCGTCCGCACACCAACTGCGCATGCCTGGCCAGGCACCGCTGATGATGATTGTGGCAGGATGCCCCTAGGGATTGGCCAACCAAAGAATCCATCACGAGATAGCTTCGCGTTCAACCACCGTCGTCATTTTCCCGTAGGGGAACCCTGAGTACCACACCTCCATTGCGCATGCCTGGCCAGGCACCGCTGATGATGATTGTGGCAGGATGCCCCTAGGGATGGCCCCCAAAGAATCCATCACAGGATAGCTTCGCGTTCAACCACCGTCATCTTCCCGTAGGGGAACCCTGAGTACCACACCCCAACTGCGCATGCCTGGCCAGGCATCGCTGATGATGATTGTGGCAGGATGCCCCTAGGGATTGGCCAACCAAACAATCCATCACGAGATATCTTCGCGTTCAACCACCATCGTCATCTTCCCGTAGGGGAACCCTGAGTAGTATGCGAGGCATTTCCTCTCTCCTCTCCGAAGCTCCTCTCCTCTCCTCTCCTCGGGATTGCGCAACGAATGGCAACACCTGCGGCCCCGCACGCGATAATGCGAAGCAGCTTAGGGTTAAGAGGCGCGACGGTAGCCGCTGCATACTCCGCTGGCGGCGCCACTGTAGCTCCGCGGTATAAATGACGCGCGCGCGCGCTCCGCTCCCCTCATTGTCCTCCGTAACGCCGCGATCGAACTGAAAACTAATGGGAGCTTGAGTCGACCCCATGGCTGCTTCGCATACTACTCAGGGTTCCCTTACGGGAAGATGAAATTTTTTCTTTTACTTCACCCAGCGATCATTCATCATCATCGTCAAAGTTGGCTTCTCTTGCAGGGCGGATTGGTGTACAACGGCATCAATGAGGACACGAAAGCTTCGAATTAAAACAGCAGCAGTAATTCGCCTGTAGACGGTGTAAGTAAACTAGCTGGAAAGAAATTCACTGGAGAAAATGCCAAAAATGCAGACTTCATAGATTAATTGTGGAGGGTTCTCCACAAGTGTTGCAAACAATGGACGATTGTTAGATATGAACGGTAGAAATGAGGGACACATTGCGCTGCGATGGGCTTTCTTGAAGCTGCTTCATGTCGTTTATCCTGTTCTTGTAATTTCTGGGGCTCTCAAGATTGCGCTAATAAAACTATCCTAGAATAACCACAAAGTGCGTTGAAGAACGTACCCAAGTAAATTTCTGGTCATCTACTACGCCATTGCCAAAGACGTTCAAACGTTGGGATATCCTCCCTAGTACCCATGGCGGCGTGGCCGGAACCTTTGACGCTACGACGAACCTTCGAGGAGTTGGTGGACGCAGCAGCGGCATCACTCGCTTCGGGTGCCGTTTCATTTGCTTCGTGCGCCCTTACTGCTTGCATCATCCCCAGAACTGCCAACGGTCGATGTCTCGGCAGCAGGAGCCACTGTGTCTATTTGCGTACCGCTTTGGTCATCCCCAGAGCTGCTAACAGTCGATGTCTCGGCATTAGGAGCCACTGTGTCTACTTGCGTACCGGTATGGCCATCCCCAGCTGCTTGTGCGTCCGTTGACGAGGTCTCCGTTTTCCCTTCAGGTTGTTCCGATCCTAGGTGATCTGTATCGCCGTGCGAAGAAGGCGAGTGTTGTCCTGCGCTAATACAGACGAAGTCTCGTTGTCTTTCGAGATATCCTCCTCTTGCTTTTGACTCTTCGTCACTTTTTCCGCGGGTATGGGGCCCGACAGAGGTAGCGTCTCCCACCACCTAACCCGGAGGTGTGCTCGGCTGCACTCGAGGAATTGTCGGCACCCGGACTTCCCGCTGGGGAACCTGGAGTCACGACAGAATCATTTATAAGAGCTGGCGGGTCGCTAACATCTGAAGCAGAGTTAAATGAGCTTTCCCACATTTTTGTAGTGTTTGTAAACAATAACCCGAAAGCTTTGGATTGATTGATTGATTGATTGATTGATTGATTGATTGATTGATTGATTGATTGATTGATTGATTGATTGATTGATTGATTGTAGGGTAGGCCAAAGTTTTTACTTTGTAAAGGCTGGCGTTGTCTCAGTAACGCAATATGAAGGCAGCACAAATACCTCATCCATCTTTTACTTCTAACCGAAAAATGGTTGAACTGTGATTAAGACGCTGTTCTGACCGTCGTTACCCCTTTATTCCCCTCTGATACATCTTACTCTTGCCAACGACAGAAAATAAGGGCATCAGTGTGAAAGCGGTCATGGCAAATATTAAAAAAAATTAGTGGTTGTTGAGCTCGTTTCGTAGGTGAAGGGTGGCTGTCCACAGGCGTGCAACTCCTCAGCAGCAAATTTCTACTCTGGAAGCCATCGTCTTGCACTATCTGGCCATACAACAGCGGTTTTTTCAAACTATATGTAGCCCACGATTGACGAGGGGGGGGGGGGGGTGTACACTTTGGTGAACCTTCCGGACGTCAAAAGTTATATTTGAAGCTCATTCTCCGCTTACTACCCCCATGTTCCTGGGAGTACATTGAAGGCTTTAAATAATGACTGGCAACTAAAACCTGCTTGGAGCTTCAATTTTATTAGAAGAAACGAAATTTAAATGATCCATTTAAAGTGATATTATTGCTTTTTGCAGCAAAAGAGCCAACCTTTCCAGCCTGTTCTTGAGCCATTCCAAGGACAAGTGGAACGGGCCTGCCCTGTACATGAGGGAACCTCGCTGAAGCGTGGCTCCCCCAGAAAAGTGGGCCAGGTTTCCCTCTAGTATATAATAATATGCAACTCTAGGTTCATTGTAGCCGTGGAGCTCCTTAGAGCCACACACATTCATTCCGTCTGTGTTTTTCTCGCCACGAAAATTGAAACAGGATGGCGTTCTGGTTGATACAGTCGGCCAATTTTTTATCTTCATGACAAGTATAAATTTTATTGCAGTGGGGTTTTTAAATATAAGCTTTATTCACCTCTCTCGCTGCTTTTTGACAGGATCGTGTTGCTGCTGCTAGCGCCTGGCAGCATGCGACGCTGGGGAGCCCGCTAGCTCGTACTCAGCCCGTCGCTCCAGTGACTGGAAGCAGCTTCCCGGATTCTTAACCAAAAACCAGGGGGCGTGCCGGTATCTGACAATATTGGCCGTCGTCAGCGCCTCCGACCCGATAGTCCATTGCATACATCTTCATACTAAGATATACTGGAGGAGAGTCCTGCGCCTGCACTCGCGGGCCGTCTCGGGCGGCGCCATTGCAGCTGGCGACGTTCCTCGTCTACTTGGCTTAGCTAGCCATATGGAATCTTTCTGTCTCGAAGCCAAAATGAACAAAACTGGGTAACATTTTTTTCTTTTTTATTTTGTATGAAGGCTTAAATAATGACTGGCAACTAAACCTGCTTGGAGCTTCAATTTTATTAGAAAGAAAATTATTTTGAATAATAATTTACAGTAATATTATTGCTTTTTTTGCAGCAAGAAGCCACCCTTTCAGCCTGTTCTTGAAGCCATTCCAAAGGACAATGGAATGGCCTACCCAGTACATGAGAGGAAACCACTGCTGAAGCGTGGCTGCCCTAGGACGTGGCGCCAGGATTTCCCTCTAGTATATATTAATATGCAACTCTAGTGTTCATTCGTAGCCGTGGAGCGCCGGACGTATTACCACTTTCTGTGTCGCCATGCGCTTGGAGCTGGCACCCGTCCTCCGCTAGACAGCGAACAGTGGCGCAGACCGCGAATGTATGCTGGCTCGAACACATGAGTTAAGGCAACAGTGCGTGGCGGCAATAAAAACGGCGAGCGTCCGAAGAAGAAGCGCCCAGTAGAGACAAGGGGACAAAAATCCGCACCCACTTTCGTACCACTCACTTACGGCCACAACACCAGGTGCAATGACATTAACTTCATAGAAAACTTCGATCTACACCGATTATGACACATACCGTACGGATTCACAAATTTTTTGCTTAACCAAAACTTGGGCCGTCGAATACCTGTACTGTTGTCGACTTGGTCACCACCGGGCTGCTCTCTCGTCACTCCAGCAGCTCCCGGTTGGGTCGCATTGGGATCAACAGCTGCAGTTTCATAGAGTAAGAGGGCTTCACTTGTTGAAAATGGACACAGAGGTGGAGGGGCACCAGGGAAGGTAACACTCGTCACGGCACCAAAACTTCTTTCAAAACTGCAGTGACGTTCCTGCCTATAGTTGTTTAATAAAATGTCTTTTCCACGCAAACAAACGCAAATGACCCACTAACAGAATAGCTCGTAGCATTGATATTTAGTCACATTAACCATTGCATGTGATGTCTCAGTTACCCTCAAAATTTTATTTATTTATTTATTTATTTACAAAATACTGCAGGCATGAAGCCTAAGCCGGAGTGGTACAGGCAATATGAGGAAAATGGCAATCAGGTCTAACATCACGGACGTACAACAATGAATTACAAGGCAATTACATGGAAATTACATTTTAACGATAAAAAGGGGGAAAAGGAACATGGCACTGAAGAAAACAATGCAATAACACATTGTAACAGCGGAGAAGATAACTGCAAATCAATATCACATCATTGAGTAAACAGCGCGTCAATAGAATCGGTCGACCGAACGGCTTGAAAGGGCAAATTGTTCCACTCAGACATCGTGCATGGAAAAAACGAAAATTTGAAAAGATTAGTTTTGGCAGGAAATATAGAGATTAAGGCAAAGGCATGTAAATGAGGACCGCGCCGTGTTGCCAGGAGGCTAATTTAGGGGCTGGAATCAAGTAAGAGATTCCGGTTAACTAATTGATGAAGAAATTTCAGCCGGAATGATTTACGTCGGGATTCTAAAGTTGGGATACCATGTCTTTCCATCAGGGCAGAAACGGAGCGTGTTCGCTTGTACAGTACCATATATAAAAGGATGGCTGTTTTTTGAATTCTCTCGAGGCAATCGATATTGTTTTTCGTGTGTGGATTCAAATAACGTAAGCGTATCAAGTTTCGGTCTAACGATTGAAGTATAGCTAAGTATTTAACTTGTGAAGGGAGGGTCCTTGATTTTGTGTCGCAATAAACACAGTTTACGAAAAGCGGCAGCGCATATGTTTGTAATGTTAGAGTTCCAACTTAAGGTACGGTTAACGTTACGCCGAGATATTTGTGTTCAGTATTGCTTATGGTTGGTCACAAGTACAATAAAAAATTCTAGGAGGCGTTTCTTCCTAGTCATATGGAGGTATACTGTTTGTCATGGTTTACCGTACTTACCCGATTCTAACGCGCACTTTTTTCCGGAAAAATAGGTAAAAAAATCGCATGCGCGTTAGAATCGGATACAAAACGAAATGCCGCACAGCGGAAATTTCATCCCCATCGCCATCGCCATCTCAAGATGGCACCAAAGTTTTTAGCAACAATTTTTCAGGACGCATGAAGCATAGGCGCCTGGGCTTTTCTATCGGCGTTCACACAAATCGTCAAATCGTTCCACTGCGCGCTGATACACAAGGCAGCAGCGGCTCTCTCGCGTTCAAACGAGCGGTCGTGAAGCGTGCGCCTCTGGAGAAGCTCGGGATGGCTTCCGAGCGTGGGCCACGATCATCGGACCATGGTTGAACGTTCGTTCAGAAAGTGTGGCATCGCAACGCGCTTGACGGCGCCAAGTACGAGATTTTGTGGTCGGTGGATAGCGACGAGGAGTGAGATGAGTGAGATTACTTCGGGAAATAATCGCCCGTTTCTCTCGCATTCGTTTGTCTGCTTACAAAGTTCCGTGCACGTTACAATCAGAGGTGCAATTTTTTTTGTTTTTTGTTTGCAGGAAATCGGGTGCGCGTTAGAACGGGAGCGCGTTAGAACCGGTAAAATACGGAGTTGCATGTTAGACGTTTTGCTCCAGAAGCTACGTTTTCTAACGCCGAATTTAACGCTCGTTGATCCTAGATGCTATTAATTCTTTAACAAGGATGCAGACGTTGCAAAAAAGACGTATTTGGACCGGAATATTTATAACATTAACAATGTCGTTACAAAAAATTAGAAAAAGTAAGGGCCCTAGCACTGTTCCCCACGGTACGCCAGAAGTAAAGGGAGTGCTTCCATTAATGTCGACGTACTGTCTGCGGTTAGTTTTTTACTTTTCGCTAACATCTTCTTGTGTTTCGTCACGCTCCCCAGTGATGCCAAAATCCACCAAGTTGGACCGTCTGCTTTGTCTTCAAGGGCGACAAGTTTACGCCGTTTGGATTCCACCGAGGTAGAAAATGAGCTTATGGCGTTGTAGATGTCATTTAGTCTTGTAGTTTTTGATTACAGATCGTTAATATGAACCTCAAGTTCTAAAAAACGGCTCTTTAAGTCCCCTAAAAGGCTTTCAGTTTTCACCTTTAGGTCTGCCTCCTCACCTCGCAGTGTCTCTTGCCCATTCAAAATTTGCAACAATAATTCTTGGGTTTTAGGACCAGGATTGGTTTCAACCTCTCCGCAAAGAAGCCATTTGATAAGAATAAAGAACTCTTAAGCACATTGGTAGCACTTTTGGGGCCACGGCAGGACCAGCAGAAAAGGATTGTCGCTTTTTAGACAGGTGTAAACTGAACCAACCTGCACGAGGTAGAAAAACGGCTTAAAACGAGCAATGCCCTGGCCATGCCCGCCGTGCCCACTGAACGCGAAGTGTTGGAGACGATCTTTTATAGGCACCGGATCGGTGGACGTCACGGCCCCGAATTGCATAGGCGGCATCAGAGAGACGATGACGTCACCCAGATGGGGCACGTGCAGGTGATGCGGCTCTTTGACAGATAGAGGCTGGTGCAAGGGCGACGGGAAGGTGTCCGAGGCGAGCAGAACTGTGCGGCCTTTATACCTTTATGTGTGTAGTTTCAGAGGCTAACATTTGTCGCACTAGGATTTAAAATGTATTAGGCAGGCCCTACCACGAATTTGTCGCGAAATACGGCGTCATTGTGCTCAAGTAGTGTGACCTTGACGAGGTCGTTTTGGGCTGTTAAAAAACTCCGCCATGGCGAACTTTTGTGGGATGCTTCATTACCCGAAGCTGTACAACGGTACTTCATGATTCGCAACTTTTTGAAAACACCCAGTGAGGAACCAAGAGAGCCCTATCAAAATGACGGAACTTGCAAAAGGAACACGAAACGGTTCCTTAAAGGGACAGAACCGATTTTTTGTTGAGTATACATTCTCTATCCAAATGAAAGGGCATCACTTAAAGCACCTTGACGGGAAACGGTTTTGCTGGTAATGCCCTAGAATTTTTTAAATCGAAATTTTTAGATCTGCGAGCCTATGTGTCCCTGTCAAAAATGATGCTGGTAACCATGACATAGAGTAGCTCGGCAACATACTTTTGTCTGTATGCGAAATGAAAACGATATTTGAAAACTTGTCCCCAGCTAAAAAAGTTTGAATCGCAGGCTTTCCGGTTCCGTTATGTGCTTTTAATGCAACGGTCTAGTTTGCAAGCGAATGCGCCATCTGTTGGGATAGACGATAGGTAGAATCTGGCTTCACGTTGTGGAGGATGGGAAGTTCGATTCTCCCCGGGCGCACCATTTTTTTTAAGCTGCCGTTGGCGTATTTGGGAACTGAAATCAAATATTTTGGCAGAACAAACGCCTCTGCTCAGTCAGAATCGTCAAAGCTCCCTTCATTAGGTCTGTTTTACTGAACGCTGCCGTTGATCTGGGCATGGTGGCTCAGTTAGCCACACTGAGAGCAACTTGCGGCGGCAGGCGGCGTGTGTTTAAAATTTTCAAAATAATGTTAGAAATACATACACAATTTAATCTTGTACAAATACTTGTGTTAAAAAGGTTTTCAATACGTAAATAAACGTTTCAGCAGTTAACAGTAAGCTGCTAGGTTTGTACGTCACGTGACAGGGACACAATTGGTAGTGCCAAGTTTCGACATCTACGAACCGCCACCCTTCTTATTTCAGAGAAGTTTGGCTGCCAAATTAAAATTATTTCCGCTGATTGTTTAGAAATTGCTTGTGGTTACCGGGCTATATAAAACTCGGCTTACATATGAGCTAGTAGGAACATATACGCGCAAAACTCGGTTGTCTGTCCCTTTAAGAATACACTGATCGCACAAAATGCAAAAATTAACCTCTGACTTAACGAGAAAGCAACCTTGTGAAGAGATCAAAACAACCAAGAAAAGCCGGGCGGGAGCGCTTGTTCTCTCAGATAATTGTGCGAGGAGTGTTTGTGAATATTTTTTTGGACTGTTGATTAATTAATGCGTCGATGAGCCAATCCACCCCTCCGCTATTGTCCATGTCTTGGGATTGAACAGTTTTCTTTCGCTACTGTTTATTCCGTAAGTTTTACCTTCTCAACGTCGGATACCCTTATAAATGTGTCTAACATCTTGGTGTCATTCGCCAACCACCTGCGAAGTCAGAACGATGGGTATGTGGCTTAAAGGCCAACTGCAATCAAATTTCACCGTGGCGAAATTTACTTCGACCGTACAGTACGTAGCACCAAACCAACTGGGACATGACTGGTAGCCCCGAGAAATGCGTTGTTAATTATTTAGGTACGCTTAAAATAGCTCCGTCGCAGGCGACGATGCACCTGCCGGCGGATCGCGCAAACAGCGATGAAGCGGAAGTGACATGCGGACCGGCCCTACGCTTTTTCCTCCGGCCAGCCAAGAGAACCGGTCGAGCTCCGCTGGGTGCGCTTCTCCTAGGGCTGCGGCGAGGGCGGAGCGTTGCGCGCAGGTTTTCTCCCGCCGGCCGGCCGCGTGCGGCCGCTTGGTTGCCGGCTGGGTCGGCTGGACCGTCACTGCAGCCTGGCCGTAATGGCCGCGCTCTTCTCAATTTCGGTTTCAAAATCTCCGATTTTCGATGGTCGTTTGCGGCGTGCATAGATGTATTTCAGCTGTCGTGTTTTGTATCTTGCAGTATCTTTAGGCAGACTGTATGAAAATATCGTATTCATGAAGTAGCGATTCTGAGTGGAGTTGGCCTTTAAGCGGGTGCGGATGTGGTCAGCTTTCGGACACCAGTAGCATCTCAATGTTTATTTAGAATGCATTTATCTCTTTGCAGTGGGAGGTTAAGCTTGATAAACTGATGCAAGCCACCACAAATTATTCCTGAGCATCCTGAACTTCCTAAGAAGGTAAATGTATCAAACCGAGTGGTTACTCTTGTAGCGCCACAACCGTTTTTTATTGAGGTTTGACTGAGATTTGAAGTGGCTTGGATCGCTTCAACCCATTGCACGCAGCCTTTCCGCAGTTGGTGCTGTACGAGAGCAGTAATAAACACAGCTAAGGTGTGCCACGTAAACAAATATCTCGAGCGAAAGCGAACACTGCGCGCGCAGTGTTTGGTGAAAGTTTGCCTTTGTTGTCATTTCACAGCCTGCCATCTAGCTCTATCTAGTGAAAGGTTGGATTTATCACTGAAGGGCCCGCGCAAACAGTCCAGCCGGTGCGCCATCGATGGCCGGACTGAGGTACCAAGCGCCTCCGAAGCAGCCGTGAAACCCTCGCCTAGACACGTGGTTCGCTTGCGCTGAAGCGCCCGTACAGACGGCCCAGACGGCGCAGAGCGATCAAGCGCAGGCGAAGCAGCCGTTTATTCCTTGTCTAGTTATGTGGTACCACGCAACGGTGAAGTTCTGAGTGAGCGAAGCGGTAAGAACGAAAGGCGTACGTAACTTGCCGTCCAGGGGATGAAGGACTATTTTATAATATGAATGACCTTAAAAATGTACCATTGCTTTAGCTCTAATAGTAGCAACTTTGTTGTATTTTTGATACTACTCTACCAGCAACCGAGGCGGAGAAACATAATGATTTTTTGTGCCCCACTGAAAGAATCTGATAGACAAATGGTTTGCGCGGTTCGGTGAAGCTGTACAGAACTTTATTGCGTAGCATTTACTGCCGAGCACCTCCACAGCCAGGACCGTTTACGTCCTGAATGTACACAAAAATGTCGATTTGGCGGAAGTAACTCTTTTAATCGTTATAATATCGTAAACGGAGATAACGTTATAATATCGTAAACGGAGATAACTGGTTGGACAGAACTTTAAAACGCCCAGCAGAAAGAAAAATTGAAAAAGTAAAATTTTCAGCAAAATTATCTGACAAAATGAAAAATATGCATCTTATACATATCCACCAAAATCCGAAGAATACGCAAAAAGCTTCGCAAAAGAACGTTAGAACTTCGAATACGAAATCACGAAAATGCCTAACCGTGTTAACTGTTTCCATCTACTTAAAAATGACAAAAATGCAGATTTGGCAGAAGCAACACCTGTAGGATTTGTAATACCCTAAATAAAGATAATTTTCTTACCAGATTTTTGAAAAACAAGAAAATAAGAAAAGTAAGAAACAAAATTTTTACAGAAATTACTTGAGAAAACCCAAAATATCCATCTTCATTTCCCCTAAAACCAAAGGATGATAAAAAAGTGCACAAAAGAAACGTCGGAAATACAAAATGAAGTAATAGCGTAGACGTACCAAGTCTACAGTGCGCCTTGCATCTTCGAAAAAAAAAAGTTAATGAAGTAAATGCCCTTCTTGGCTTTAATTGTATAAATTTACATCAGTTGCGAAATGACAGAATAGAAAACATAAAAAAGAATAAAATATTCCAGCGTCTTTCGCTACGCGTAGCCATATATGACTAAAATACTGAAAATTTAGAGAAGCGGTATAAGGATGCCGCGCATTCGTAGACAATTCTCCGAATTTTTGCTGATTTTTTTTTTTCAAAGTTCATTACCATTGTGAAACCTTTAACTCTTCTCTTCGTTCCGTCATAATTCATAGGTCTGTTCGGTGAAAATAACGCGTATTATTTCTGTGCGCGGGGTGGCCTAATTTCCTCCACCTAGACATGCGAACGCGCGTAAACAAGTGCTATTCGAAAAAAGTAAACGTCTGTGTACAGTGGGCTTCCGTCGAAAACAAGATGACATGAAATAATTGTCCAGCTTTTTACTGTCGTATTTCTTACCGAAACATGAAATGTGTGCCTGTTTAGCAAGGCACACCTTTAAAACACGCGTTAAGTGCTGGCGTTACTGACTGGGGTAGCGTTAGAGGAAGAAGGCTTTTGCTGTGTTATCTATTTTGACACCCGTTGAAGTGCGGGCAACACTCCTGCGCGTAGTGTTCAGTTGCACCAGGTCCTCCACCTTGGTTTCTTGTTAGTTACGCATATCCGCGTAGTTGGTCTTCGGCCTCACGGCTACCTCCGGCCATCAGGTCCGCCACTCTTAAATGAAAAGAGCCCCCCCTCCCCCCCCTCCCCCCCACGCACACACACGCACACACACACACACTTCGCGGGCTGTTATTTAAGTTGTTGCTATCTTTTGTTAATGGTTTGACCCCGTCCCACTCTGCAGTATGCCTAAGCTCTCCGGAGAATAAAGGCCCGAAACAAAAGAAAAGGTTTCACCACACCAAACCACTTATTCGGGGATCTGAGGTCAAAAGCGTTCCTGCCTCGCGGTCTCGAAGGGCATCCCGCTCTTGCCACTTGAGATGCTTTAATTCGTCATAGTCTTTCGCCTTACCCTGCCGAAAGGCTTCGTTTTCTTTCCTAGCGCGTTATGCCAGTGGTCATTCTTAAACGGTGCATCGGAAATGTTGACAACGATGGTGGATGTCGCCGCTTGCCTCTATGCTGATTTGGGGCGTTTTCTGCTCCCTTACTCCATCTGCGATGTACTGGTGTGGACTTGTCCCTCTCCCTACCTCTGAAGTTTAGAACACGGTATGCCACACCCCGCGTGATCGAACGCCTCGAGCACATCTGGTCTTAAAGCCGTTTGGTGCTTCTAATGCCGACTCCAATGTCACGTTTTTTACTGTTGGGCCACATTTCGCTATAGCATAAAACTGCAGCAGATCCAGAAACACTGGGAACAGGCCAACATTTAGGAGCAGGAATGATACGAAAGAAACTTAATAGTTCATGATTGCAATGCCTAAAGCATCCGGAATAAAACGAAAAGCAGCACTACAGAAGAGCGGTGAAAGACAGCGGGTACACACTCAATCCTGTTGCTTCTAATAAAATTATAGAATAACAGCACTGGGTATTTATTGTGACTAGGTACTGCCGTTTAACTTGCAGTCCCACAGCATGTCTTCTAAAAACGGATACCGCGCGTGCCTGTAACTTTAGTGGTGCTGCAGCTTGACATTCGTAGCAATTAAAAATTATTTGCTGTGACGCTGAATTGATATTGAAAGCGTTGCCAGCGGCGCAAACTTCAGATGAGAGCTCTAAAGTGGATTTTGCATGCGTAGGATTGTCCTCTGAACCAGGAGGGGCTCAAAGCTCAGTATAACAACGTTTCTTGCTCCTTAACTCTACATGACAGTTTTACTTAGCGATGAAATAGTTATCATTGTCATTACCACCATGAGTCAGTTTGTGCTCGCTGCAAGACAATGGTTCAGCTAAATTTTCCAGCTGTCCCTGTATTACAAATACACGAGCCTATTCCCTGCCACCAAATTTTCATATTTCATTTTCCTTCTAGTTAATTGTCTTCTCTTGATTACCGAAATTACAAACGAAAAGGCGCATGCTACCTGCCCATCGATAGCAGAAAACGTTTCGAGGATTATGCATGAAAACGAATGCGTTTTATAAGTTTAAAGCACCAGTTTGAAGCATCGACCGATTACTTACTTTTTCGGGTATCCTCAGTAAGGAACCTGGCGGCAACTGGAAGAAAAGCAAACCGTCGCACAGAAAAATTAGCCAAGCCTCAGCGACTTAACACTGCGAACGCTGATGTTAAAAGCAAACTTGTCTGGCGTTCTCTAATCGCAAAGTGAGCTTTATTTGAAGCTTAACAAGCTCTCGGTATATTAGAAATGAAGGAAGTGTTTAAATATGTACTTTCGAAAAAATCAATATTTCACTAAAGAATATAGGGTTGCAGTAGAAAGGAGTGGCACTGCGAAAAACGGAGAGGTATATATGTAAAACCCAGAGCGTAATCTAAGTACGAAAAAACAGTACGGAACTACTATGTTACGGAAGGGTTCAATAAATTGAGTGAATAATTATGTACCATAAACATGAAAGGGAAAATGAATAAAACAAGTAGAAAATGTTGTGCAGGTTCAGTAAACACCGAGTCCGTAATGCCACTTGCCATATATGGCTTTTTCACCCCCGCAATTTTTAACCTGTTTATATTCACGTACCGTTATCTCTGCATGATTACGAGGTCTCATTGAATTTTATTCCTGTCACTGACTGTGGTAATGAAGTGTCGCTTTGGTACGAGTTACTGTAACATTCCACTTTTTTCTTACTAAAAGTAAATAAAAGCTGATGAATGTTCGGGAGCAAAAAAAAGCTTCTTTTTGTGCATTTTGTTTTGTTTTGTTTCATGAGCTGGCAAGTATTCACTGTATGTACTCAAAAAAGTATTGTGCTACTTTTCATGAAATGTATACGAAGTGTGTGGTTTCTACAAATGTCTGGTTAATTTACACGCACTGCGTCCTCAGATTAACCAGAAAAAGTATTCCTGTACAGAGGGCTGGATAAATAAAGCAATGAATGAATGAATGAATGAATGAATGAATGAATGAATGAATGAAATAGAACGTCTCGAACCCAGCACACCGATTCCCGTCCGCACTGAATCATTTTTGCCGCGTTCCACTTCTCCGCCATCTACAGGAACCTTTGGCTACTTTTCAATTCGCAACACTGCGACGAGAGGGCGCCACGAGGGCGTTTTGTTTTTTTCACGGTGTATTTTTTTTCCCATCGCAAAAATCACCAGCCATGTATTTTGAATTCAAATAACACTGCGAATACCACTAATGTTTTGATGTCTTCGTTCAAATACGCCTAATATTTTCTTTTGCTGAGAAATGCTTACAAGGATAACCATTGCCAGCAGTAGTTTAGAAATGCTTTCCTTATACAAACGTGTCGGTCAAGCATTCTTTTAACTTTCTGCATGTGTGCTTGGCGCTTGCTGCCCTCCTAGCTAGGCTATCCCGTCTCCACATCGCTGCGACCGAGTTACAACATTTTGTCCCATGGAAGCCTCGACTCACGACCCGCCGCTATGGCTCAGTGACTATGGCGTTGTGCTCGCTGACTGCACGAGGGATTCCCGCCGCGATGGAGACAAAAATCTCAGCAAATAACACTGCACATGTTTTGATGTGCACGCCTTTTCTTTTGGAGCGCACAAGGATAACCATCCCCAGTGTATTAGATGCCTCCACTACGGCGGCCTCCTGCCTGCATGTTGCGCGGCTAAACCCTACAATCAATCAATCAAAGCCTCGACTCACAGAAGCTTTGATGTTAAAAAAAACAACAACATGATTCCCAGTGACCTCCAGACGCACAGAAACACATTTGTCAGGCAGCAAGCTAACAAGAATAGTTAACAACACAGGGTCCATTGGCGGATTTTCGAACATTCCTGAGCGTTTCTTTCCTCTCCTTCGCGAACTTGAGGATTGGCCCGATGCACGCGCCTTGCACCCGGCTTTACAGCTCACAACACTATGTTTCTCGCACGCCTCTACCACACCATGTCAACTGCGCTTTGCTTTAGAACCGCCTGGTGGTCACGTTTACTTGCTTTGGCGGCGGCACTGGCTCCCTGTTATTACCATATTTTTGTCGACCAGTTACCTCTATTTCATCGTCGTCATTCCCCTTTCTCTTTTGCCGGGTATGCGTTCCTGCCCGCGCTGCATGCTCCATTTTACAAGGCGTAGTAACAGCGACAGGGAGGCGTAGGGGAGCTGGACTATGAAAGCTTCGGGCAGAGAGTTGGGCTTAGCCGCAACCGTTTCGACTTGCCGCCTCTCTAGTGAGCACGTCCACCACAGTCTATGCCGCCACGCTGTGCTCGTCTTGACTTTACCCCTATCTGCAAGCACTCTGTCGTTCTTTGTTCTTTTGTTCCTCTTTGCGATTCGGCAATGCGAATTCTTTGCGACGTTGCCAACCTATTCTACACGCAGCAAAAAAAAAAAAGCAACTGTTAGGGACAAAGTGCTCCTGAAAAGTGCATTCTGAAGCAGTGTGTGCTCTAGTCGTTCCGAGGACACACTGGATGGAAAGACTTCCCTAAATAAAAGTAGCTTAACACGAGGCAGACCCAGAAAAAATTGAGTGTAGCCGCTAGAGTCCAAGTGGCGAGGTTGTTGTTTTCCGTGAGTGGGGGAGTGCATTTCATGATAATTCGAAATGGCGGTTTCGCGGTAGGGCACCACACGCAAAATACAAAGGAGCCTGAATGGGAGTTTTTTTTTACTGAAATACGTTTTTCAAACTCCTCGCAGCAGAAGGCTTACTCCTACGTTGGGTAGCATTATGACGGAAGAACTATCAGTTAACTGCAGGTGCCATAAGCCGTTGTAAGTTGGTAGACACAGCAGCAGGATTACTGCTACGTTCGGTAGCATGATGGCGGGTAAAGCTAGAAGTGTACTGCGGTGGCCAAGAGATCGTAACGCTACGTTCGGTAGCATCTGGTGAAGCTAGAAGTTACTGCGGCGGAGAGCTAAAGTTGGCGTTCATAAAAGAAAAACTACGTTTAGTGGTAGACCGTTCACTTTGTGTAAAGAGCCAAAGAGCCGTCGTAATTTGGCGTTCACAGCAGAAGGCATACGCAACCCTAAGTTCGGTAGCATGATGGCGGAAGAAATACCAGTTGACTCCAGTGGCCAAGCGCAGCAGTAAGTTGCATACATTGATGGCTAAAATCTATCAGTTTGCTCCGCGGGGGCCAAACGCCGTCGTGAGTTGCGTTCACAGAAGAAGGCTTTGTCTATGCTCGGCAGATATCGTCTTCGACGCGGCGCGAGAAAGCACCGGAAAGCGGGCGGCAGCGTCCGGGTTTCCTGTCAGTCTCGTGGTTTGGGTCATTCCTTTCCGCAGAAAACAATCAATTTCTTTTAACCTGCGGTAATCGGCTGCCTTGAGAAAAATTTCAAGCTATTTCTGTTCTAAAGCGCTCATTCATTCGTGGGTTGTGTGGCCTTCATCGGGAGGTCGGGGATCTGCGATAGCTTTTTGTGACCTAAATAAGGGATCTTTGGCTACATCGCTTGAGTATTAGCATGAACGACGTGTCTGCAAGATCGGTGCGTAGACGAGCAAGAGTGATTAATGCCAGAATTCTGCTAGCGTTACTGAGGTTTGAAATGTGTTTTTATGTATTTCCGGCTACAAAGTGTGTTTTGAAATAATTAGTTTTTTATGTGTTTATCGTTTGTTCTGTAAATATTTTTATGTATAACTATACTGAAACATATTTCGTATTCTGCTTTGTATACTTTGAGGACCATCCGCGTTTAAGATTGCAGTTCTTTCTTTTTCTTACCGCATGTTTCTGCTGTTTGTGTAGACTACGTGTATGTAAAATCTGCAAGCCCAGCTGCCATGGTCTCGGGAAGAGACTGGCACTATTGAAAATAAATAACTAAATAAATTAATTAATTATAGCGGCGCATTCCATTCCATTCGTGACTACGGTGGTTTGCGTAGGGGAGACGGCGGATGCGCGATAACTGTTTTTGACCCAAACAAGGGAGCTTTGGTTGCATCGGTTGTAGTACTGGCATAATTGGCCCCGCCTGCGAGATTGGTGCGTAAGAAAGAAGTGTTGTCGCTGCCCAAATTTCTTAAATACGGCCAAAACAAAACCACCTGACAATATTCGTTGGTAGCCTAGCTTAGTGCACCAAATCCTTGGCCCCCGCCACGTCTCCAGGCGTGGTCGAGAGTTGAGAGTAGGGCTTGTTTTTTGAAAGTCCATGGTTCGAATGTTGAGAAACCCCATCTGTTTCTTTTTTTTTTGCGGTAGAAGGATTTGATCAGCTGTTTTTACAGGGTAAACAGAGGGTGCCAGAGTACCTTGCCTTTTAATCTAGAAGTGACGTCCGACTCTAACCTCAATGGCAAGGCAGCTCTGAAGTTCGTTTTTCTTACGGCTATCAAGCGTCCGTACATAACAGCAAGGAAATAAGTATCAAGGCACTAAATTGCTCGAAGTGTACTTTTGTTTATCAAGTTTCCTTATTTTGCCTAAATTTGACGGTGATAACTTGAAATACATTTCGCATAATTTCAAAAAAATGGCCCGCAAGCATTCGTAGCAATAAATAAAGCGTAGTATGGCTGCGGGGCTAAAAATAAATAGGAATAAATCTAAAGTAATTAGAAATAGGCATGCGAAAAATGCCACCTCAGCTTAGGAAACGAAAAGCTGGAAGAAGTGAAAGAATAACACTTCCTTGGACCGATGGTCACTGCTGACCCCATCCACGAAAGAGAAATCCGGCGCAGAATATGTATGAGTTCGGGAGCACTCGACGAGCACTCCCGAATAATGAAAAAGTAAGCTATTTCTGTCACTATAAGAAAAATCTACAACCAATGCATACTGCCGGTTGTGACGTATGGAACTGAAACTTGGTGCCCTACTATACAACTAGAAAGCAAACTTAGTCAGCTCAATGGGCCATGGAACGAATAACGTTAGGAGTAACACTCAGGGACAGGAAATGAGCTGCCTGGGTGAGAGAACAAGCTATAGTAGAATATATCAGAGTTGAAACAAAGAAAAAGAAATGGACTTAGGCTGGCCATGTAGTGAGGCGAACCGATAACTGGCGGACAATTCCGGTAACAGAGTGGATACCACGAGATGGGCCTAGAAGAATGGGAAGGCCAGTAATCCGTTGGAGGGATGAAGTAAGGCAATTTGGGAGTAAACTGTTGCCCCGAGCAGCGCAGGACAGGGGCAGTTGGAGAGGAGAGGTCTTCGTCATGGAGTGACCTGAGTGGGATGATGATAGTGATGATAAAGTGTATTTTATGGGAAGTCTAGGGTCCTGATTACTTCATCTAAGCAATAAAAAATAACTGCTCATAAATGCTCAAAAACTTTAAAACGATGGCAGAGCTCATACAAACGTGTCCACCAACGCACGTCGACGCAGTGGCTGACGCTTGACTTCGCCGGTCTCATGCCGTTACTAGCCCTCTCCTGCGTGTCCGCGAGGTGCCGCCGAACGACGCCGACGCTCTCGCTACACGTGATTTTGCGTCCACGTGGTTAGGGCTTTACCCCTATGCTCGGTAGCACTGATGACGGAAAAACTACCAATGTACTACGGTGGCCGAGAACCGTGGTAAGTTGGTGTATTTACCACCATTGTGCCTCCCCCAAAACAGAAAAATCTGGCTGTGAATTGCACACTGGTCTTAATGGAAGCTCGAAACACTCCAGGAAACACCTCGTGGCGGGCATTGATTTAAATTACAAAAGGGCTGCCAGAGTTCGTGTCTTGTGAGCTCTAGCGTCCCCTAAAATTATTGCCGACGTGAACTTGTTGCCGCACGAATGAATGGATGCTTACCGCCGATCTAAGCTGGTTGTGAACATTGAGAATCGAGCTTAACCGGCGACACACTGCAACATCTCCTCCGAGGCACCGACCTTTGCGTCGACGGAGTACGCCAGGGAACCAACGCGAGGCCTAAATGCAGTGACCGCAAACAGAGAGTGGTTCGTTGAAAACAAGACAGTTGCGCCTCTGCGAGCCGGTTCAAGGTAAGCCCTGCATGGTTTTTATCGCAACCTACATTTTGGGTGACTTGTGGCCCTTGTAGCGTCAAATTAAACTCATTATACTTCCAGAGTCACTGTACAGGCGATTCTTCGCCACTCGATGTGAACGTTGTGTGTGAGAGAAGGCAACGTGCCGGCAACGTCATTGGAGAGCCCCGAACGGTGTAAAAGCTATGAGGTTATCACCACTCGCAGCTTGAGTTTTGTGTGTGCAGTTCGCAAGCACAATGAAAAGTGTCTGCCTCTGAATGGCGATAGAGAAAGTAAAAATTCTAGTAAGTGTTTTTGCTTCGCTGTATCCGTAACTCTTCATTGGCAGGCGAAGCTAAAGTATGACGAGCGAGAGCCGCAAAGCTGATTTTCGTGACAAGTACGAGCGGTGCCTGACGCGCCTGGTACGTGGTGAATGACCGCCGCGCGCACCTCGCGGCCGCATTGATTTTCCTGGGGACGAAGAGGGTCGGGGCGCCGTGTAGAGGTCGTCCAAGGCACCTCCATGCACTAGGCGCATGCACGTTGAACCAGCAGGCGCCATTTGTGGGATCAGTGCTTGTAGGGTCTACGATCGCAGTTTTTGTATTTGAGCCCTGGAAACCCTGATCAGCTCAAGTGTCACAATCACGGTAATCTTTCCCAACGTAGGGGGGAGAGGAGGGGGCGGAAAGGGAGGGGAAAGGGCGGGTGTTAAACCAGGGAAACCTAAAACCCGCTACCGCAGCACTACACAAGATTGGAAAAGGGAGAGGGAAAAGTATTTTGAGACACTGGTCGCAGCAAGACTCGCACTGTATTTCGAACCGTTCGTTTTGACCTTCTAGTGAACGGTGGTGTTTCGGATGCAAATACAATTTTGCATAGTTTTAAATAAAAAAATTGGCGCGGCTTACACAAGTAGTTCAAGGCTGGAGACAGCCGCGCAGGGGTCGACCTGGCTTCTCTCAACATTGAAAGCGGGCCCAAGGAGAGAAGGAGCAGAAAGAGCAAGTCTGTGCAATTTCCTCGTACTGCGAGCGGCAACCCAAGACTGTCACCCTCGACATTAACGGCCGCCGAGACGTCGTCGCCACAGACAGAGTCAAGCCCGCTTACGGCGCCTCCGTCCGACCCGCTCAGGGCTTCCTCGTCTCAACGACCCCGCCAGAAATTCCGGACAAAAACGCCATGTGGGCAACACAGCGTCCTCCGGCTCTGTGGGGGTGAGCCATGTAGCGACCGGCACGCCTGGAGTATACGCCGCGCCGTAGACGATGATGATGAAGTCGAGAGCTGCTCACGTGGCCCAAGCCCGTGCTCCACCCTTGACTACGCCGGGCGCTCGTCATGAGGCGCACGCTCATGTGTGCTCGGCATTTTGTTTCTGAAGCACGAGCATTTTTCTTGGTATTTGTCCTGCTAACGCCAACGGACCAAGATCAAACTCACACAGATGTGCTGTTAACATTCAGATATTACGTAAAGTAGACCATAAAATGACAAGTGCCGCGTAATTTCAATGCTGTTTCTTCTTTTTTTAAGGCTGGTTGTACAACATGCGCCGGTATTTGTTGCTGTAGATGTGAAGCGCTCTATTATCCCCGAAATCCCGGTGGTACCATTGCTTACTGGGCAACATGCGAGGACGTGGCGGCAAAGTCAGCGTTTGGGGAAACAGTGCAATGAAGCACCGCAACTATCAATGCCTGGCCCGACCTATTGTTTGGAAATGGTTTCAATTTTTTATTTTGTCGAAGAGTGTTGTTCGAAAGTTCATTACAAAAGGTGCCTTGTATCCTCCATGTGCTTATTTTTTTATTCAGCGTATTTATATCGTGTTGATTTTTCTATGTTCAAACGGTCTTTTGTATTTATGGGATTGACATACAATAAATTGGCAGTGTGCAATAAACTAACCGTCCACGTTTTGCCGATAGAAATTATGCCCAATGCGGCTCCGCGACAATCACGAAAGAAAATAAGAATACGTCCTGCGCGCATATGAACACAGGAAAAATACTCCGAACGCGCCTCTTGAAAACTCCTAGCGGTAGGAAACAATATCCGAGCAACGTTCCATTGACAAAACTCCTGTTTTAGTGGCAATAAAATTACACTGCTATATAGTACCACCGAAAAACACCGGAAATAATTTGAGTTGCGGGATACTACCAGTGGAAAGGGTGTAGCGTGCTCTGACTGGTGATTTAGTAATGGGTCAATCCATTTACTCCATTTTATGTTTGTGTTCCGTGTTTAAGAGCTTATATGGCGTTCTGCAATCTAGGGCGCAGAACGGCCTGTAGGTTCACGGCGAAATCCCCCAGATTGACCGCAGGTACTGGATATCGGATCGAAACGACGAAAATTTGAAGGGATGGTCTCACTTGCAGAATCCTCCTGCTCGCAGTACAGCTTCCAGAAAATGGCAATGCAGGCAGCTTGTCAGCGTGTATATGTTGGGCTGAAACCGACTGCAGGGACAGACAAGTCTGGTTGAGAATGATGCCTGCTACAGAACCCCGCCGAGCAGATTAGCAAGAGACCACGGACCGCCACAGACACGAAGTTTTATGCAAACGTGCCGAAGGGCGTCCACCTTTTGCGGGATTGCCACCCCTCCTCGCATGAGTAGTACGAGTAATTTGTTTACACCGCCCTCGAGAGATGCACAGACTCGCGTTAACAAACACGAAATGACTTCACCCTAACCCGAAGGGTAACCAAACCGGTATTTGTTTTTTAGATTCGATATACTTCTTCTAGGTAAGGTCACAATTCCAGAATAACTGCCATGGCATTCTTCCAGCCGATGCGGACGGATCTCGTTGTAGATTCCGTACTTTTCATGGTTCTGCGCTCGTTAAGCAAAAAAGCAGAATGCACATATAAATTGGATTCCGACGTGAATGAATTTGCCAGGACGGTGGGGAAAGGAAAAGAACATTTTTGATGGTACCTTTAATATGGCACAAATATTCGCGTCAGTCAACCGCAACTGCTCTGAACGTGCCATACAGGTGTTGAACGCGAGCCCCTAGAAGTAATAAAGGACGTTTATGTAAAGACGGGATATATGGGAAAACGGAATTTCATTCCCGACCGTGAGCTTTCGAATGCGAGATATGGGCCTGAAGGCCAAATTTTGTGAGGACCATGAACGCATGTTTCTAAGCAAGTGCTAAATGAATTTTACTAAAGAAGGCGTTGTGCGCGTGAGTCAGAGCAAGAATATTTTATGTACGTGAATACCAGTAGTCCCTGACAAAGGAAGCTTGAACGCGAAAACACGGAAGAGACCATAAAAAATCGGATATCAAGCTTCATGCAGGCTAGGCCAAGGTTTTCGCCAGAAGTATATAAAAGAGCAGCCGCAGAACTGTTTTTCAGGGTGAGAGTCGTGGGATAATGTGATTTCTATACAATCGAATGGTGGAATTTGTGGTTCATGGTTCGTATCTTTGGGGTCACGGTAACAAAGTTGAAGGCGAATAAACAAGCTGGTTTTTTGTCCTAGGGATGTTCTGCCCACGCACCGAGAAAGAGTTGGACATTGAACACAGTTTTTAACCGCAGAAAGGTACTTACTGACTGATAGAAAAATTAGCAGCCAACTTTTAAAATAAACATTTGGTTGTTGTCATCGTATTCACCAAAGGTTGTTGATGCACCCAAAGGAGTCAGTTTGTTAGTATTTTACCTTTTTTGCACGAACAATTGAAGGCGCGCACTTATTAACTGACTCAAAATAGGCATCGTCGTGACGTGACTACGCAAAGAACGACCGAGCTTTGAAGTGTTTTTGAACAAGATGTGCACATGCGCTGCCATATAATTGGGGAATATTATATTGCATATAATATAATGTGATGATGTGAGAATCATGTTACTGATAATGTGAATAATGACAGGCCTCGCGCGAAAAAGAAGCATCTGCTTGATTATCCTTTGTGGTGCACATAAAACCACTGGTGTATATTTTCTACTCATTTCCTACAAAAACTTACGCTGCAGAAGAATATAAAATTTCCTGTACGATGCCTGAAGCGCAGTGCTTTAATAAAGCACTGAGCACTGTTGATGGGTTCACCGTAATGCCATTATTGTTGTCACAATCTTTTAGTACCTTCAATTAGTGCTATCGGTACTCTGGATGAGGCGGCGCTGTTCCAGCGGGCTTGTTTCCCCAAGCGGAGGTATTTAAGTGTTGGCTAACAGTATTGTCGACGCATCAACATTTCATGTTACTAAAACTGGTTCAGTCTGATAGCAGACACACAATCTAGGTGCTTGTAAGTACTTTTGCACAAAAAACAGGTCAGTATGAACGACAGCTTACTGCAAACACAGGGATCCTCAAGACAACCGCCAGCGTCCAGCGAAGTATTGTAGGCGCAGACTTCTCCACCGGGGCATTGGTTGGGGCACGTATCATTCACTGCATAAAAACAGGGCAATCAGGAGTAAATAAAACGAAAAATCATATTTACGACATGGCCCTGTTGCTGCGTAGTTCCTTTATGCTGCATATACAAGTCTAAACGAAGCAACAAATACGCCGGCAACAGGGAGCTGAAAGTAAAATGATAGGTTATACAGGGAGGTCAAAAATGCAGGCAAGGTAAAGAATGAAAACAAGGTAACCCGCTTCAAGAATATGCGCAACATACGTCGTTGGATATGAAGGACTTTTTCCGCTTCTGCTCGAAGGCGACGTCGTCATTTCAAGCCCGTACAGCTGTGAGAAAAAGTTTACGGGCCACAAAGACAGGAATTTTAGGTTATTTCTTTTTGGTTAGCAGCCCACAAACTGTGGTACGCATTTGAGATGTCGTATAATTTCTGAATTATTGCAAAAATTACCACACAGTACCCGGGCTGCCATGCGGCAGATAAATCTCAAAACTGCTGTTTTCATGGTCCGCAAACGTTTTCTCTTGACGGTACATTGTATTTATTGCCTTGTGATGGCATCAGAATGATGCCGGCTGGTGAGTAGAGAATATACCTGGTCATATCAATAATATTCGTGTCACTATAAAGCAGTACCTGCCGTGCAGTCCAAGTATCCGAAAATGAGCCAAACAAGGACAACTGCCACCACAGCGGGAGAAAACCAGCATGAGTTGAATTATCGCATCACTAAGGCGGAAAACGTCCAAAAACTAGAATATGAAAACCACCACCCGCACGCCGAAAGTATTCCAGTTGTAAGACAGAACCCTCGCCACTCATTTATTGTAAATACTAAAAGCAGCAAGTGCTATACAGTTCATCCTGTATTTCACCTTTGCATTGTCATGCAGAGTAGCCAGGCTCTCCTAGCTCGGGACGTTGCCGAAAAGATGGTTTCTTCATTTATCATTCTGCAGGAGGTATTCCGCACACTTTCTCCTACATATCCAACAACAGGCTTCAGAAAGCCACCGCACTTTTTTAATTAATCATAAAGTCATGCCACTTGTAATAATATTAGCACCGGTTGGTCTAACCATACCGCGTGATAAAGTGTCTGTTAGCTGCTGTCTATGAAACAAATTTGCACACAGCACCGGTTGGTCTAACTATACCGCGTGATAAAGTGTCCGTTAGCTGCTGTCTATGAAACACATTTGCCCACAATCCTAGATCATGAGAAGCGGGGCCTAGTGCACCTGCTATCTTCCGCGTTTCAGAAAAAATCCGTTTATTTATGTAAACAGCAAGGCAGATGGCAAACCCCGTTTTATGTACGCTAGACTGCAAGATAAAAATCTAATCGATGATTGCACCTACGTTGAGAAGTAGCTATGCATTCACGTGCGAACATAAAAACCTTGGAAGCCGAATCTTAGGACACGTGCAGGGGTTTCTATGGCACTTATAAAATATAAACACACTTCAGAGATTAAAACAGTTGTGACTAGAGGTAAATTATGCCAATAGAATCAAACACGCGTATATGGTGAGGCGCTATACCGATGATACAGTTGCCAATAACCAACATAACTATATTAACACATAGGTTGTCGTGGCGCGCATGCCGACAACCTTAGCAACGGGGACACGCGGGTTCGGTCATGGTGGCGCACGCATGAGGCCGTCCCAGGGATCTCAAAAAACATTACCACAACGTTAAAGGGGCCCTAAATAGGCTTCCGAAGGTTGCCATTTCAATCGCGAAATCACTAGAGTACCCTTTCACGACAACGTATACAAAATATTAGACCTCTGCGAAAAGCAGGGGCTGCACAAACACGCACAAAAGAGATCTTCCTTTCTTTCTTTACTACGGATCCTCGTCGCCATACTGCCGCGCTCTGACGTGCGGCAGAATGCTCCGACGCAGCCTCCATGACGCACGAAGCACTGAACAGTACAAAAGGACTGCAGACAAAATGAATCACATGAACCACACCAACACTACAAGGTAGAAAACAGGATACGTTTTGCTCCATAGCTTCCAGGTCTATGTAGCTGTGGAGTAAAACATGTATCATGTTTTGCTGCTTGTAGCGTTGGTGTGGTTTATGTGATTAAGTTTTATACTGAGCAAACGGGCCGATGCCTTAACATTCGACTAATGGAGCATAGACGTTCTTTGAACGGTGATGACTATTCACACATTACACAGCATTGCAAAAAATGTAGAGGTTGTTTCCTGTCTTTAAGATGCAAAAGTAGTCATCATCATCATCACCAGCCTATGTACGCCCACTGCAAGGCAAAGGTCCTTCCCATTAATCTCCAACTACCCCCGGTCGTGCGCTAACTGCGACCAATTTCTCCCTGCAAACTTCTTGATCTCATCTGCCCATCTAACTTTCTGCCGCCCCCTGCTACGCTTGCCTTCTCTAGGGATCCACTCTGTTACCAGCCAGCACGTCAGAGAGTTAATAGAGACTTTCCATATTACAACGAACGAGGGCAAGTGCGTTAGTGCTCCTTCTGTGTCATGACTTGACAAATACTTTCAATTTCTTACCCGCTAGCAGATTGTGCCACTTCTTGGATGTCTTCTCTGAATGAACTTCTTGGAATGCACGCCGTTTAAAGCTGTCAACTGCAATGCGCTCACATGCATTCCCCGTGTTATCCGTTCACGCGATAGTACGGTTTTTGTGTATGAATGCGTGCTTTCTTTCAAATAAACTTTCAGTTGCGAGTTCAGCGCTGTCCGTTGTCACCTGTTATTTTTCTTTGTGTGTTCCTTGCGCTGTTGTTCACCATGAATCTGCATCTGCGCCATCTAGCCCAACTTGCCATCTTACCTCAGTGCTTTTGTGGAAACCCATCACCATCATGTGACCGATTGTGTAAAGCTGGCTTTCCTGCAGCGTTTTGGCGTTCGGTCCCCATTAGTGAAACAAAGAAAGCTTCGCTTGAAAAACAGAGCTGTTACGCCACTACCGCACTGAATTATTGCCAACAATGGGCGATTGTTTAAATACGCTCGTTCGTGTGTCATTTCTGCATTGTAATGTACGATACAGTTTTCCTCTCGGCTGACACACTGTAAAGCCGGTTTCCCGTTCTCGACCGGAACTTACTGTTTGAAGTTTGAAGATTGAAGTTTCTTTATTTCCATTAACGTACACCATTATGGCGGAAAATAAGGTAAAAAGTTGCACTCAGCAACTTGACGGAGCCATCCTTCACGGTCAGAAACAACAGCGGCGGGGAAAAAAAAACCAATACATAGACAACAGCTTAAGGATGTCAAACAAAACTAGCACCAAAACTACAATATATTCAAAACTACATTAGAATCTGTCAAACTGTGTACAATGGCACCTAATCGAACGTCTGTATGGATACCTTGTGCAGGTTCCTTGGCTATTCGTAAGTTAATTGTTCTTCTCAGGTGGCCGCACTCGCTGTTTTGTGATTGAGGGCCCTTTTATTTCCGCACCTGTGAGAGCGTGTACTTGCGGTGGGGTGGTGTTGCTGCTCGGTCTTTTGGTCACCCGGTCTGCACGTCAATTCTGATGTGTTTGCTCACGAGCGCCGCTTTTAGTTTTTCTTCTTCCCTTGAAATTGTATGCACTGTTTTACATTGTGTTTTAGTTTTTAACTAAACTGTGCTGTGTCCTCAATCTCGTTAAGGAGGGCCCAGCTTCGAAAGAAGTGCAGCGTACGTTGTAGGCTGTTGCACATATTCACTCAATGTTCGATATATAGTTTTATCGTCTGTTTGTTTCATTCCGCTACTATCTGCGAAATTTTCACCCTGAGCTTCCCGTAGTGTCTTGTCGTTTCCACCTCCGGATAGGTTCTTCGCGCATTTTACCGATGTAAGGTTGCAGGTAAGAAGGTCTGCCCAAACCTTTGCCTCCTGCTTTTCGCACGATCACGCTCGTCTGCTTTATTTTTGTTTCCAGCTGGCCGCGGTGGTAATTGGCTAAGATTTTGCCCTGCGGACACCAAGGATGCGGGATCAATCCTGGCCGGGGTGGGCACTTTCAGGTGGATGAAGAAAGCAAGACCACCGGTCGGCCGACAATTAAGGGCGCGTTAAAGACCCCCAAGTGGTCAAAATTAACTCGCAGCACTCCTGTACGGCGCGCCTGATAGCCCAGTTGTAGGTTGGGCTAGTTCAACCCCATAATTTTTTTTTGTATGGGATTAGCGTTTGCATTGCCGACCTATACTATGACTAGGATTCCTTGCCTACTAGGGAGACTAAATTTTCGGACCGTATGCATGTCTGTTATTTTATTAGTTCTGATATTTACTTAGGGCGCTGTCTTGTCTATGCAATAATTAGTACGTCGTGGTCATTTCTTACGCTTTCTTCCGTGTTTTTCCAGCTGACCCGATAAGTGTTTTTGGCGAAGGTAAGATCTCGACAAGCACCTCTTGCTGCAGTCGTCCCAGTTCTGCGTGGGATTTCTGAGAGCAGTGCCCAGTATTAGTTCTCGCTAACTCACTGCTTCTTACGTTTTCTTTTAGCTATTGTATTGTTTCGTGACCCGCCGGTGAGAATTTGCAGTGTTGATATCGCCTACTATTGTGAACAGATCATTGCTATTTTCGCTGTATCTGTCAGTAGTAGGCGTGTTTGGAAGTACTTATCCTTAATTGGAGTAAACTGTCCAATTCTCGGTAAGCATTTGTTCACATAAATATTTTGATTAGTGCGTCAGCGATACCCGTTGCGTCTATATCTTATTAGGTTAGAATATGCTTCTTTTGTACGAGGATAATGACTTTGGAAGGACGTTTGTAGGCAGGATGTAAGTCTAGTTCCTATTGCTACCGCACTGATTTGCACTGCAGCTGTTACATCTATGGTCTCGGTGCTAGTCTGGGCGTAGAGCGGCAGGGCGCTTCATATTGGTAATGGACACCTACAATTACGTTGCGTCATATTAACAATTCCTTTCGTTTTTTTCGCTCCATGATCTCACCAACACCGCGTCGAAAAAGACGACAAAAAAATTTCTGTAGTTTGTCGTATTTTCGCGTGTCGTACTGTCGTCTTCTCGTGTCGTGATGCTGGTGTTCTGTCGTGTGTCGTATTCCGGTCCTAATGTTGATGTTCCGTCGTGCGGAATTCCTGTCTTGTCGTGATCCTGATGTTCCGTCAGTAGTTGCACATCGTTTGAATGTTATTGCCCAATGTGAACAGTAGCAATGGCAGTTCTGTTGTGACTACAGGAATGTTTGTCCTTGAGAAAATTGACTTCATCGTTACGACAGATATGTGTTTCGTAATAACCGATGGCTTTGTAGCAACAACAGGACTTCTGTTCTCACAACAAAGTTTTTTGTCGTACGATAGGAATTGTTGTTAGGTTCTTGCGGTATTCCTGTCGTGATCGTACACTGGGGGTGGCTTTGCGGCCAAGGTGAGCTAATGAGCACGAGGACAAGGCGCTGATCCCGGTTACGGCGGCCATTTGGCGCACGTTAGGTAACACATAGTGGTTTATACTAATCTGGATGATTCTGTATGCATGGTTTATAGCCCAGGTGGAGCTATTTCAGAATTCCTTATTGTTTTTTCAAGTGCAGCTTTCCGCCTAACGGCACTTCCTTCAGCAGTGATTACTCTGTGGTTCTTCAGCGGAATGGAATACATTTTTGCACACTTAATATTTGGGGTTAAAGCTTGCGTAGCGTGCAGTTTGAACTTTAGCACGTTGCGCGACCTAACTCAAGAGCCATTAAAACTGTTCTTTAGATTTGCATGGGGATAATTTTGCACATCGAATTACACAAATATAATCACAGTCTTGGAACTATTTTTAGCTTCATGTCCAAGCCAGCGTATTGCTCTATGAAGAAATATTACTTTCCTGAAATGACTTTGCTAGGTTCCTGAGAGGTCCGACTTTGGAGTGAGAAAGCTGGGGACGTTCCAGCTTCAGCACGTTAACACGTTTGAGTTTTTATAGTGTTCTGGGTTTGCGATTTGCGTTGAATTCTTTTGTTATCTCGATTTTGTTCGCTCTGTCCGTGCTTTTTTTATAGAGGATGAGAGCGGTTGGTATTGCTTGCTCGGCTTGTGGAGTGCATCTGCCACAAAGACAGCGTCAAGAATAGAGTGGGTTGTGTCTATTGGGATGAAGGTGGCAAGATTGAGGTTTTAGAGCCGGTGATGCGGTTTAGCTCTTTTCAGCGCTAAAAGTGGCTCTTTTTCTTCTTACTATAATCATCATCGTCATCATCATCATCATTGCCAGCCAATTTACGTCCTCTCTAGAACGAAGGCCTATCCCATTGACCTCCATCCACTCGTGTCCGTGACCTGCGCTTCCGCTAGTCTATTCTTTGCCTCCTAATGTTCTTATTTCGTCGCTCTAAAAGTTAGTGGCCTTCCTCTTCCTCTACTCCCATCTCGGTATCCACTCTGTTACCCCCGTGTTCCAACAGTTGTCGGTTCGTATCACTACATGGCCAACCCAGCTCCATTTTTTTTCTTTATTTCAGATATGGCATCTTCGACTCGAGTTTGCTCACAGATCCACAATGCTGACCTCCTGTCCCTAAGTGTTGCTCTTATCATAATTGGCTCCATGGCCTGCTGGGTGGACCTTAGTTTGATTTCTGGTTGTTTCGTAAGACGCCAAGTTTCAGCTCCATACGTCATCACCGGCCCAACAATTTTGTTGTATACCATTCTTTTTAGGGATACATTGAGTTTACTCCTGATTATTTGTGAGTGGTTGACGAATGCACAATAGCCCATCCGTATTAGGCGGAGGATTTAATTCTCGTGGTTGGGATGAGCTCTGACAATCCGGCCAAGATAATTATATTCTTCCACTTGTTCTAGCGTTTCGTTACCTATGCTGCAGAGGGCGCATTCATCATGTTTATTTATGATTACCTTTCATTTATTCATGTTTATATTTAGACACATGGCAAAGCTTTCTTATTGTAGCTCTTCAACCATCTTTTTCAGTTGTTTTTCAGATTCACTGTGCAAGACTATGTCGTCTGCAAACCCCGGATTATTCGAGTATTCTCCTTTAATTCACAACCTAATACTTTCCCAGCAGAGCTGCCTGAATACCCCTTTCATACATGAACAATGCAGAGGTGGCATAGCCCTGTCGCCTTCCCTTTCGGATAGGAGACTTTTAGGTTTGCTCGTGAAGAATTATCGCGACCGAACGCAGCTCGCATATGTCGCCTAGGAGTGTTACGTAGGTCTCTTCAATTCCTTGGTTCTTTGACACCTTCAACATTGCTTTGGCGTATATTGAATCAACGCTTTTTTCTGCTGTATAAATGGCATGTAAAGGGGTTCACTGTACTCTGCCGATTTTTCTGTTACTTGATTGACTACATGAATGTGATTCCATTGTAGAGTATCCTTTCCTAAACGGAGCCTGCTCTCTGGGCTGTTAGGCATCTGCGATTTCACTTTTGCGGTTAACTATTACTTTGGTAAACAGCTTGCATACAACGGAGAGTAGGCGGATGAGTTTGTAGTTCTTAAGGGGTTTGGTATCTTTCTTTTCGCGAAGCAGGGTTATGTTGCCGTTTTTCTAGTCTATCGCATCGCAATATTTTCAGGATGTATGAGAACTGTATAAGCACTTTTCCAGTCCTTATACATCCTGAAAATAGTGCGACACGTTTTCCTAGTGCAATATCCCCTCCCTCTTTTAAAAGACCTACAGTTAGGCTGTCATCTCCTTGAGAGTTTCCTTGTTACATACCCTTGGGAGCTTTTCTTACTTCCTCTTTGGTTACTAGTGGTACGCCGTAAGCTAAGTTCGTATGTTCAGGTGTTTCCCCTGGTTTAACTTTGTCCGCACATATCCTGGTGTAGAATCGTTTGGCTAATTTGATTAGCCGAACGATTAGGCGGACGCAAACCAGTCTGAGTGTTCTAAAGGGATGCAATCAGATGTATGCATTTTAGTAGCCGATGTAAAGGGCCGAGTTTTGTTCTCAATCGTTGGTACTGCTGACGTGGAGTTTCCGATCATCCTGGCTTGGATGGTGTGATATTCGCCCGCCCATAAACACTACAGGCGGATATGCCGAGGGCTGCCTCATGGTATTTTGTGGACTAAAATTCAATGGAGTTGTCTGGAGTCGTTAGATTGGCTCGTATGCTCGGGTACAGCCTAATAACGACAGGTGAAGTTGCCTCTCCGCATCATGACCGCAGCCTGGTGGTACTCGCGACGGTGCAAGCACGGCGTTACTGGCAATATTTTAAACATGACACAACCCGCTTCCGTAATTTTTTGAACTTAACATGCTTATAAACTACTGCAGCGGTGACAAACAAACTACGTGAGAAAAGGCAGACGATATCACGCATTCATAGCAATCTTATTTCAAAAAGCGTGCACCCGTTGACATCTGGGTCCATCGCTTAGGCGCAGTGATACCGTACATGAGCTATTTCTGTTCTTAACTTGTTCCCGAGTATAATTTCCTTCTTTGACCTACGATGCCAATACCGCGAAGTTTCTTCAGGCCTGTGGCCACTTTGGTGGGGTGATGCATACCATGCCTATGTTTAGGAACGGCTCCATTTAATCTAGCAGCATCAATAACTGTAGGCACGGAGAACGCCGCGTTCTGTTGCTGTTCTGTAAACGACGTAGCATACTTACACTAACGTTTTTTTTAGTGAGCGCAGATTTGATTGGGCTCGTATTGCTTTTGTTGGTTTTACCATCTAGCAACTGGTGTCGTCGCAGCAATTTTAGCGTACACATCACAGGCGATCGCTACATTCAACACGTGTTTTTTTTTTGCGTCCCCGTCGCGCAGTTTTAGTGTTCCTGCTACTCTCCAAGTGAATATAAAATGCCCAGAAATGACAAAATACGATTGGAATTTGGGCCATGTATTCGTTACCAGAACCTTTGGATATTTACATACTTTCTGACAAACTTCGTGCACATGTCCAAGACAAAGAAAGACACTGATATTCGAATAGTGCTCGCCGCAAGTGCTCGCCGCGTGCGGCTGTGGCTATAAAATCCTAACAATACTATTCGGCAGCCTACTTGCGGCTAACCATGCCATGACGGACTGCTTTCACTACGCCAAAGTCGTAAGAATTGTCCTGGCCGCTCATGACTCATGGTAAGAGCACCACCAATAAGACCGCTCACGAAGGCCGCCTTTTTAAAATGCACTACTTTTATCATGACGTTTATGTAACTTCCTGAATGATTATTTTACATAATCCCAGGAATAAACACACCCAGAAATGGCAGTTGACGTGAACTTGACCAACGTTCATAGTTTTAAAAAATCAGCTACCCCTCTGTCGAACCACAACGATGGGAAAACGCGAAGTGTGCCTGGCTCGTAATAAATGCTGGTTCGGCGGGTTAGGCGCGGTTTCATGCACGTAAGCTTCGAGTGGTAGTTGATTTGTTTGAAGTAAGGTGAGAGAATGAAGACATGTTCCTTAAATCTGGCAGTCTTGACTTAAGTTGAGTCCCTTAGGAACGAGCGATTTTACATTCATACATTATTGCATTGTGATTCGAGTGGTAGACCCTCAGAGGTTCTGCCATAGTGAGTGTGTTTGCAAACGTGAGATCACTGCAGGAATGGTTTTGGGTGGTGTCTCGAAGCGGGCTCTTTATAGACGCAGAGACGAAACTGCGGACCTTAACGGCAAGCTCGGGCGTGCTCGCGTGTCCGCTCGCGCTGACGTTGCTTAACGGCAGCCTGCTCCTCTGAACGAATTGCACGTCGTCTACCCATCACGGTAGCCAATCCCGCACTGCGAGGATATGCTACTCTGGAGGTATGCACCAATTTGACTGTTATTGGGCAACCAAAAAATACATCACGACAAAGCTCTGCGTTCAACCATCGTCATGAATAAACTCAACAATCAAACGACAAACTCATCGTCTAAATCTTCGTGTTTTCCCGTACGACAAAATCAACGACTAAAGCTTCGTGTTTTCCCTTCGCGGTCGTTAAATGGAGGGATAGTTTTTTTTTCACTTCACCAGTGATCATTTATCATCATACGCCCCACAGGAAAGTTGGCGTACAACGCCTTTAGTGAGAGCAATAAAGGTTCGCTTTAAAAATGTATCAGTTAATGACACCACTGACCGCATTTGCACCCGGCTTCAAAACAGTGGTTGACGTCGACCGGGCTATGCGGGTGACAGGAGCTCCCGGGCGCGCACACATCAGGGCAAGGATTCGCGCTTGAACCTGCGAGGAGCCGTATACCACCAAATGGTACATTAAATGTGCAGTCGACGTGAGAAGATCGCGTTTTCGCGATTGTAAAGCCTAACCTTCAGCAGAATTAAAAATTTTATGCTCACTTTTTCAGAGGAAGTGGCGGGTCAACGATACCCGAATACCGCGAACCACAGTTTCACAGCGACCAGAGAATGCAGACCCAAAAAACCGACACAAGAACAACGTTACCATGTCATTCTCTTTCAAGTTTTGAAGCAATGCTTTATCATAGAAAAACACATGTGAAAGGTATCGCAAAAGTAGCAACATAATGTGTTTTTTTACTGCACCACAATATACACGTATGTCATGCATGACCCGCGAGTATTTCCTGGACTTACGTAGAAATATTCTGAATTATAACCCAAACAATTTTCGCACGTCTTCACTCAAACAGCTAAATTTTGAACGCTTACTCAGTGTCTACGAAAATTTTTCCGTGCTCTCCGTCGCCTGTTGAGGGTGGAATCAGGGTGGCTGTTCCACCGTGGACCTCTATACTACCATAATTTTATGTGCAAGAAGTATTTAAGGTGGTTTGGCAAATCAGCTTGAGCAAAACAAATTGAACAAGAAATGCTTTCTCGCATGCATATAATCTTGTAGCAGAGAAAAACATTCATACCGGCCGAGTTACATCATCCAAATTGTTGATGTATTGATAGCTTTCTTGGAAGCGACATTGCTAATTGATGTAATTTTGCAGATGGCGGCTAAACATTTTATAAAGTACACTGAGTTCTATTCAAAAACGTTCCATTCTTATAGTATAAACTACTGCTCAGATAGTCCCGGTAATTGCTTGCCCGAGTCTTAAGACGACCTTCTTTTCTTCGCTGCCTGAAGCTTCACCTACGGTGCAAAGACCATCAATCAATATTTAGAGGCAGGCTCACAGAAAAACTTCACTTTTCATCCTGCGTACGAAGAACCGCGAAAACTCTTTGTTAGAGAGAACAGTACTTAACTTATTTGTGTGTGTCAGATATCACTTGGCGATAAAGGTAGCTCTGAATCCACCACACAAAGCGCTCAGAAAAACACGAGTTCTATGTTTTAAGTTTTACTTTCTAAGTCAAGTTTATTATAAGTTTTGAAACTTAAAAAATACTTGAACCTCCCCCCAAATTATGTGGTCGGTTCAGAGCTAACCCCACATGCTGAACCACAACGTTAAAGCAACTACCGCTGTTCTACTCATGTGAAACACTAAAAGAGGAGAAAAGAGCGCAAGGAATAGAAGAGGCAGACAGGAGCGGGAGTAACGTGGCAGGATCGGTAAAGCACTATCATCTTTCGAGGTTATTTTCTGTGAAAAAGATACGAGGCCAATTTTTATGTTTCACGGAGCTGAGTATTTACAAGGAATGAAGAACAACAAGTAGAAACACAAGATGAGGGCAAAGAATAAACGATTTTGTTCCTAAAATTCAAAGCTATATATGATGGTGCTTGTGAAAGGCAACTATAGAGTTCAGTGAATTATTTCATGCTTACTCTTTATGTCAAACCTTTCCTGTCAAACTTATAGTGGTGCGACCACTCGTTCTGCGGCTTGGCGAAATATAGCTTGCTTCAACTACATTTTTATTTTTGTGATCTTTCCCTTTCAGCCAATTGACGTCTTCACCCCGCAACAATGCACCCGGCAATCTCGACACAGTCAAACGAAGCAGTGCTAACTGGCCCCCATTTTAGTGTTCGGTCAATTGTTAATTCAACGAGAACTTTTAACATGTGCCAAGTATTTTAACACGAAAGTGTTTTATTCCCGGATACAAAAAGATTCCACCGACGTCATATTCGTCACGGAAGTAACGCCAGTACAACGGAGGAAGCGGCCTGTAAAAGGTGCACCCCTGCACGCACGGTCATCTAGCGGGGAAGCAACCTTTAGTACTAAAGAGTACTAAGTGTGAGGGTATCCATCCAAATCTACACTAGGGAAATATTCGGCTTCCAGAAGCCCTAGGATTTAAGGGTGCACAGAGGAATTTAACTTCAAAGCTGTAGAAGCAGCGAAAATAAGATTAGAATGCTGGTGGACGAAAAGCAGAGAGGGGAATATTGCCTAGGACAGTTACCACCTGTAACAGAAAAAAAAGTATTTTGTGCCTATTAAGCGTTTTGTGCCTGCCCTAAGCAGTGGTAGTATTAAACCAAGAGTATAAAACATTGGTATATTAGTCCTTTTTGGTAAGATGACATGTCATACATGTCATCACCCCGCTAAAAAGGGGAAATCGATAGCAATCATCATCATTCTCATTTTGGGTTTTATATTTTAGCACGACAGTGCTTTATGCCGACACCAAGATTTCGCTGACGTCATATCCGTCAGGGAAATTACTCCAGTACACCTTTGCCGAAGCGACCCGCCAGCAGGACGTCGCTCGCCAAGCACACCCACAACATAGCCGCCGACCCGCAAGTTATGCTCAGCTTTATATTTCGCTGCACATTTCACTTCGTGTTTTACTGATTCCTATGAAAGAGAAATCAATCAAGGTTTTTTGTTTTGTTGTGCATCATGATAGATTATTTCATATTTAGGTTCACATATGATGAAATTTCCGCAGCGACTACCACGTTACTGCCTGTTAAGTTCGGGCTCCTAATTTAATTAATGAAAGCTGCCGGTGGCTCATGTATCGGAGTTTCCTCCGCTTGTAGCTGTCAGGCTGCGTTCCTTTCATGCGAACCGCAGGGACGCGAAGTTGGGGGCCGCCGAGTGCATGCTTTGTGTTCCTTCCTTTTGTATGGCTCGGTAGTTCGTCAAGGTTGACGAGCTGACGGGAAGCGAAAGGTTGCCGTCTCTTAGGGTCGATAAGGTGCGCGGCGTAGCCTTTGAGGATTTGCGAAGCCGGCGTAGGTGCTGTTTGTTTATGGGTCGTTCGCCTCGAGAATGCTCGCCTGGGTTTGGAGCAGCTCTTCCCGCGAGTGAGGCGGCGGGCAGCGGCGTCCCTCAGTCTGGGGAGGGGATTAGCCACGACTCTCTCATTGTGCCGGGAGCGCGCGCGGACACATGCGAGCCGGCAAGGCGAGGACACTGTAAGATGTTAGCCGCGCGAAGACCGCTCTAAGCGTTCGGCTTTGCCTTTGAGCAGGTGCCGCCCGCTTAACGTAATGGTATGACCACTCCACGCGGTCAGTGACTTTGGGTAGCAGATGTCTTGTCTTTGCTTGTCGGTTGCAATAACGTACGCGGGAAACGTACTAGGAGTTGCATGAGAGAGTGTTGGGTCATGTGACCGCAGGTGGGGACATGTTTAGGATTGGTTGGTTCTTGTGGCCAATCCGTGGTTCATATGAATCATGTTGAAAAGGGTTTTCATTCTTTCTTGAACGCCCCCCTTTGGAGGCGTGGTTTTTTGGATCAAAAGCGGAGTGTCGGATTTTGTCGAGTGCGGTCAGTCGGTCGAGGGAATCTAGTTCAGTATAGATCATGGCCGAGCAGGAGGGTCGGGCAGAGTGTGTCGGGCAAAGCGGGCAGAGTGACAAAGTAATCGGCATTCTGTCCTGATGTAAATGCTTGGAGTTATGTAAATAGTGTAAATAAACCTAATATAATGATGTAAATAAACCTAAGACTGTGCTTCATACGAGCTTCATTCCGGGACGCCGTTCGCAAGCCGCTAGTCTCATCGTCTATAAACGATAAAGCACGAAACAAACAAATAAAACATTACGCGCAAGTGTTTATCAGGACGCGAAGAGCATTTGAGCCAAAGCCCTCGCAATCGTCACGTTAGGCCCCAAATGTGCCAACGGGAAGAAAGGAATGCTACGAAGGCGTCGCTATGCGGTGCTCGAGTGACCATTGCAGCACCGCTGCAGGAAGCGAGAAAATCGGCGTGCCTGCGAGTAAAACAGGACGCGCATGCGCGCCGCGCCGGTCTCGACAACAGGCGCCGGGCCTCCAGAGCGCGCGTCGGTGGCTTTTGCCACACGCTCGCGTGGTCTGCAAAATTAAGTCCCCGCAAAAAGAAATGGGGCAGCATGAAGGGCTGCTTTCCGCATGCACAATATCCAAAAGGCAAATCTCAGCCTCGCACTCCCGTTTACTCTGCGATCCTTCCTGCGTAAAAGCGATTTTTTGAACCCCCCGCATTCCGCGAAAGAAAGATTCCAGGTCAACCGAATCTTTGCCCCCCCTCGCCGGCAAGACGCCTACTCATGTCCGCAACTCTGGACAGTTTGTGCAACCTGCATCCCACGTGAGCACTGACAAAGACGAGCGCCTGGTCTTGTTCGACGTCATGTCATAGTTCACCAATGTGCCTGTACCCTTAGCTGTCGTCGGCTTGTCCAGCATGTGTTTTTCGTACAAAAGGGACAATTTTGAAACAAAAACACTAAACCGCAGTGTGAGCCGCCATCTCCGTAACAATGGCTAAGTTTACCGTGGTGCACATAGAAGGGAAACTGAGTTCCTATTCGCGGCGACCTTGACTTTTTCCGCTATGTCGACGATTGGTTTTGCGTAGTGAAGACGTCCGCAATTTAAAACACGAAAAAGCATCTAATCTATATCCACCGCGCCATGCACTTCACGGTTGAGTGAGAACACGGCGGCTCCATTCCTTTTCTTTAGACACCCAAGTGACGAGACCAGGCCAGAGCCTGCAGTTCTCCGTTCTCAGGAAGCCAACGCACACAGGTCGCTACCTTCATTTTACATCGTGTTATCCAGTCAAAAACACGGCCTCTATTGTGTGTACTTTATTGAACAGAGCGAAAGCCATTTGCTCTTCGGAATACGAACGCAAAAAGGGGGACAGCCGGGTAATTGCGACCCTCAAGAAAACGGCTACCCAAAAAGTTCATTCGTTCCGTAATCCGCCACCCAGAGAAAAAATTAAAGCCGTTCCACTCAACCTGAAAGCTGTAGGAACTGCAGAGCAGGGATTCGCCATAATGGGCTGAGGCGCCGTTATCCGCGCACTGCTACCACACATCAGGCTCTTCTCCTCCTTGTCTCAATCTTTTCTTGATGAATTGAATGGAGGTTTCTCCAATTCAATTCAAATTTCCCCTTTTCGCAGTCCTCCCGAGCCCCATGCCTGGTACACCGCGAGCGGGATCTCCCACATGCCGGCGCCTTACTGCGCAGTTTTAAACCCGTTGTTTTTGACGGCCACTTTTTTCGTTTACTATCGCAAAAACCAGCCCAGGGAGCGTTCCTAACTAAATGAAAGCGCGGGCTGCCGGTTATATACACATATTTTGCCTCAAGTGTACCTGCAGTTTCCTTTGGACTAAACAACGGGGAGACGTATGACAAGCGCCAGCCGTTCAGGAGTTTCGACTGGGTACGGCTATAGAAACCGCTTGCTTTTTCGAAGCTTCTGTTTGGGTCCTCAACGCCGTGGGGCTCTACGTGGGCGCGTTATTTCTCTGTGCCGCCTGATACCGGCAGTCGCTTGACATTGAGACAGTGAACGAGGTACAAACGTAAGGTGGGCCCCTAAACTGCTAAGCACTTAAAATAGAGCGACAAACGCCATGAAGACATCGAATGTCGGGCGGTGGAAACGCGTACCGGTGCCATACGTCCAAGGAGCTAGCCAGGCGTTGGACGCGTCTTCAAAACAGAGGGGGTGCTCATCGTCCACAACCCTTCGAGGACTATAGGCCATCTACTTCCCCGCCCTAAAGACCAGGCGACAATGGACAAAGCGACCGGAGTGGTTTAAACATTCCGTGCTCCGAGTGCCCCTCTTCATATTTTGGGAAAACCAAAAATCTACCTGAAAGGGTATTATCCAGCACAAAAAAAAAAAAAAACTGGCCGCAGCTTGCACTAGCCGTGCAAGGCTGGCGGAAACAGCAGAGCTGGCGGGTCTTATCCCTTCGACGGCGACCCGCTATTGCACCTCGCATGGATTTCCGAACTTGCCAGTGGAAGTTCTCCATGACTGCAGGCGCGGATTGTTTTGTCCGCAGCCATTCACATCTATCCCGAGGTGAACCGTGTTAGTACGCCCTTGAACCTTTTCAGTGTTTTCCTCTTGAGGCGCGAACGCACGTGAACAGGCGAGGAGAAGAGCACGCGAGAGATCACGCCACAAACGCTGGGCAGGGTGTTCTCGAAGGTATAGCGGTGCAGGCACGCAATGAAGTCATGGCTATGAAGGGTTTGGCTCCGCTTGCGCGGCTAGGCGAAAGTCGTTCCGGTTTCCTCATCATCACCATTTATGAAACTTTTAAGGACCCCAGAGGGGTATACCTAGGGGGGGGGGGGGGGGGGGGGCAGAGTCGTCGTAATACATATGTGGCACAAGAAAAATACGGTTCGATACATGGTTCCAACGAAAATTTATACAACAATAAAATTAGGGAATTTATACCACAAAAATAATTAAATAAAAAAGACAGCAGGGGCATGTCATGTGGATTATATGAAAAAAAGGCTAAGGTGACATAATTATTCTTTGAATTTGGCCGGATTGCGTTCAATGACAACAGAGTCTGGCAGCTTGTTCCATTCTTCTATGGCATGTGGTAGAAATGACATATTGAATGCCTTAGATGAACCGTGCAATCGTTGGATGCTCATGGAATTGAACAGACGGCGTGAGTGACGGGATTGTGTGAGTAGGATGGAAGTGCGTAAATGGTGAAAGTGATCATACAGTTTGTGGAAGAGACATATCTGTCCAATTTCACGTCTAATTGTCAGGGAGGGGAGGGAGAGGGACGCTTTTATGTCGGTGACGCTGAGATGCCAGTCATATTTAGAAGTGATGAAGCGGGCCGAAGGGATGAAGTGATTCGATGGCATTGATTAGGTACGTCTGATGAGGGTTCCAAATAGCAGATGCGTATTCTAGCTTTGATCGGATGAAGGCTTCGTATGCCATTTTGCGTATGGTTGGGGGCGATAATGAAATGTTTCTTCTAGTGTAACCAAGCGCTTGAGATACTTTCGCAACAAGTTCCAGTATGTGTTCGAACCAGGTTAGGTCTGTGGTTAACAGAATTCCCAGGTATCGGTATGATTCTACTAGTGAAAGGCAAGACCTTAGAGGCAAGGCCTGAAAGGCAAGGCAAAGGCCTCGCCCCACAGTAGTTTTTTCTTTGCATTTTTTGGCGAATTCCGGCAAATCAAGCTCAAGCTCTGCTGTTAAAACGAGGTCCGGAGACAATATAGAAGGTAGCGCCATTGCCGAACAATGCGAGTCGGTCGACCCCATAATTGACTTCGCCAGAACGGCCATCCTCGAGAAGGAAACGGATTGGAAGAAGAGGCTTTTACTTGAGTCGTGGCATATCCAGGGCACTCGAAAAAGCCTTAACCGCTCAAATGAAAAGCTCCTCTCTGTGTACATGCAAGGGCTGTGTTTCCCAGTGAGGGGCCTAATGAGAGACTAACCCGGTCCCACTGACCGCTGAAGAAGGAGCAGAGCCGAAACTGAAACTTCTGTTTTACCATACTCTGTGCGATTGGCTGGAGTCGCAACGATATTTCCCTTTTTGCAACTTCCCAACCAGACAGATTGCTGTCAAATGTTTACCTTCAAGAATAATTTACCCACAGTTCGTTGGGTCGCGCTGCTAAAACAGAACAGCAGCAGACAACTCACATTACCAAGCGACTGTGCAGTAAGGTGCGTCGTAGTTTTCACTTACTTAGACCTCCGATGGGCGTCGTAGTGGATTTTGCCGGAGATATAGGAACTGCAAAAGAAAAAAAAAACATGCAATTGCAGCTCAACCAGATCGAAAACTTTAGTGTCTGCACATGGGTGCTAACATCGACTAAGATTCACCACAGTGTACGGTAAAGAAGGCCTGAAACATTAATGTATCCAATCTTCGTTGAAAAAAATGCATAAACAAGCTCCATGTTTGGTTTTTGTGTTTTGGGAGACTGAAGAAAAATGATTATGAAAAGATCAACGGCTCCGATGACGAACCGAAGTTGAGGAAAAAGTATTGTTTTCGATTTGAAAACGTTTATCGAGCCTAAAAGTTGTGACCTTCTTTGTGTAGAAAGCCGCGAGCTAGCGCAGCAGCCTGGGCGCGAGCGATAAGGCGTCTGTGATTCTCGCCCCGTAAGCTTGCCAGCTCGCGGTTCCACTGCTCTGAGGAAGGGTAAGGTAGCGGGTTTGGTTCGTAGGGGCAACCCCAAACCAGTTGGTAAGTGGTGCTCGGGACGGAGCAGGAGGAGCTGTTTCAAGGGTAAGCGGGGAGAGATAACGGAATGTCGAGGTGTTTTAGTATGTGCTAGTCTGTAATCGAGGCCAAATGCGATCCGCCTCAGTGCTGAGGGGTGGGTGAGGATGAGGGTATTGAAGCCGCGATTGGCGATGATGATATCGGATTTCCTAGTAATGGGAAGTGACCGGGGAATACGTGGAGGGTGCAGCAAGATCCTTTTCCGTTTTTGAAAACTCCCGGAATGGAAAAGTACAGGTACCTGCGTTTGTAGCCTCGTTACCCTCGAAGCAATGATGGCCGGTTGTTTACACAATCTAGTGTTGAGCGGCTGCTTGATTGAGATCAAAGGCTTGAGCCCTGAGGGCGAGATGTGGCCTATACAGTAGCTGCGGCAGGCCTGTTGGGAGTCCGTGAGAATAGCTACGTAGTTAGAGGAAGCTATGGGTGTTTCCAGAGCGATTCCTGTCTCTTCAGCGCCATGGCGCATGGTTTGAGAAGTGTGAGGTAGGCGAATTGGAGTCCAAGACAACCTGTGTGTGAGCGGGACGGGCTGTATACGGAGCGAGCTCCGTGTATCGGGTGTCCGGTTTGTTGCGGTATGCTGCTCGGCGTCGGGTGACGCGACCTGAAGGAGTGCAGAATGATAAAATTTTGAATTTGAGAGAGAGAATAGAAGAAGGGCTAATATGCAGTCGCCTAGAAGTTTGAGTGGTCAATGACAAAGAAAGTGCGGTGGTTACAACTGAAAGGCTTTATCGGGGCAGGAGGAGGTGCGGAAAAATTATTCAGAGTACACTGAAATATGGAGCTGGGCATGAGCAGCTGGTCCGCTAAACGAGGTAGGACGGGGACGCTTTAAATTTAAACCTCTAAAAAATACGGGGAGTATTTGAAACTCGTGTGCGTGCGTGCGTACGTGCATGGAAGTAGCTTTTCTTTAGGACAAACATGACCGGCGCGACGGCGTGGACGCCGAAACTGGCACTACTTGCACTGTGTAGCGATGCGCGCGCAATTGGCCGGAACGCATTCGCGCTATTCGCGGTTTAAACTTGGGATCTTTCACTGCTATGGCTACCCTGGATTTATCTTCACGAACGAAGAAATGCTACATAAAAGTATAGAGGTAAGCATAGAGTTCTGCGTTCCCGGGCCGCGGTGGGCGGCGCCATTGCAGCTGGCGACGTTTTTCGCCTACTCGGCTTGGTTAGGCACATGGCTTCTTTTGTGTTTCAAAGCCGAAATCAACAAAAACGGTTAACATTGCTTTCATGGTCATCTTGCATGAAGCCTCTAAAAAATCGCTGAGAAATAAATCTTTCTGGAGATTTCATTTTTTTAATAACAAAACAAATTTGATTAACCTTTTGCCGTAATATTGTTGCTTTTTTGTCGCCAGAGGCCAGTTTCCAGCCTGTTCGTGAGCCCTGCCAAGGACAAGTGGAACGTGCCTGCCCGGTACATGACGGAACGCTCGCTGAAGCGCGGCTCCTCTAGACAGTGGCGCCACATTTCCCCCTAGTGTCTATTAGTATGAAGCGGTATGGAGACAAGTGATTAGATAACCTCGTCTTCTTGTCTTATGTATTTAAATAAGCAGAGTTTCTCTCTAAGTCCAGTCCAGTCCACGTAAGTGGTTAGCCCGATCGTTTTCGTGAGTCATTTTTACCGTTGCGTAGATTTCAACGGCGACTTTTGTACCCATGTACAAACAGCATCGATTCTCGCACAATTTCAACCGCTTTGTTCCGTAAAGTGTTTGTATCCTAGCCGGATGTTTATGCGAGCCGAATATCCTTCGCAGGTACGAAGCGCGGTGGCGCGAATAATGGCAACCCTATCCTGTATTCTTAGCTCGGCAACTAGGTTTAGAGAAGCTGCCGGGCAGTGGCATGGGTTATCTGCACGGCTCTAAAGAATCGTGTACAATGCACTGCGCGAGACGCGCGTGTAGCATTACATTACAATATTTATAGTGACTGTAATGCCGTAGACATGCGTCTACGGCGTTGAGCGACGCATAAACCGGAACTCAATGAGCACAGCAAACAGGTATTGTGAGAGGCTCAGACAAGCGAAAAAAATTTATACACAGGAAGCCGGAATCGGCGACAGCGGCAGGCGACGGGCCGTCGCCGTTGCGGGCTTTCTCCCCGGCAGAGGCAGCCCACAAGCGAGCGGCAGCGAGGGAGGGCATTGGCGGCAATGCATTAAGTTTTTTTCTCTTGTCGCTGTCGCCCACCCTATCGGTCTCTTGTAGTCGTTGCGCTACATCTTTTGCGTCACTTGTCGCCGTCGTTGCATGTGGTTACCCCTTGAATGTTTGAGCGTTCCGATCGTTCAATACTAGCAGCTTTTCCATACTGAAGTTGTGAACGTATTACGGGCAGTACGTTGCAGTCGGCTGAGGCCGAAAAAATCCACTGCATATTAGTAAGATATTATAACCTCTTAAAAAGAGGGATCTGTACTTTAATTTTCTGCAATTCTCTTATACCGGTAACGATAGTGGGGTAAATATTGCAACTACTCAAACTTCAGCATGCAAGCACTAGTGGGTTTGTCCCGCACTGTGTAGGCAGACGATGTACAGCTGCAGGGCGCGCTGTTGTCATGACATTGGCCAACTGGCACAAGCGACAGCTGCAACTATAGTGACCCTTTCGATCGACTCATACCCACTGTTTTGCGAACCGATTACTAACAACTTTAAAAGAAAGCCAGGTACAGTCGGCCGCAAAATTTTGCAGGGTGTGGAGTGCGTGGCGCAGCGGCGGAAAACTCCGTGCTGCGCCACCTTCCGCCACAGACGGCCGGGTCGAGGTTCACGAAACTTGCTCGCCAGCACGCTTTTCGTATGCCTGTCCTTCCTTTGTTTTCAGGCGTTTCTAGGACACTCCGTTCCCCGTGACATGCTTTCAATATCCGCGGAAAGCCGCTGCGGCGCCGCGTGACCATCGCCGCGGGTCTGCCTTACTCGTGCAGAACATCGCGAAACTCGCGCCCGCCTTTTACGCGGGGATCAACGTTGTCAAAATATATGCTATCTGCCAAGTGATGTGCTGGCCGAACACTAAAGTTAGAGAGCTGTTGTAAGCTAGGTTCTGGCGAGAACTGCGTGCGCTGACAGGGTGTGCAGAAAAAAGTCTGGTAGACAAGATTCCTTACTTCGGCAAAGCCAACTTTCTGGTGAATGCGCTGTGGCTCAAAGTCTAATGTAGATATCCTGGGAAAAAGTCGCGCTAAAATTTGCACCTAGGGCGCCAAAGAGGGCGATACATTACAGGCTGATCCCTACGAACCGCTCATACCAGCCTCCGCGTAATTGAAGGGAAACTGGGAACTCTCACATGTATAGCAAATATCCCAGTTAGTATACGCAATGTTTTCCCTGTGATAAGGAGAATGTGCACCGGTTGTGAATGCAGGAATACACACTTGAGCTTAGTTGAAAATAAATAAAAACAATCAGTGCTCTTCTTCACTCGTGAGAAAGGATAACCTCCTGCAGCTGGGCTCAGTCCAAGAACTGCATGAAATAAACAAATCGTTTTTTAAACTGCAATTTAGCATACATCCTAGATACGTAGCTGACCAGAACTTTGACGGACCAGACTTTCATTCTAGCGGACAAATATGCGGTTGTGTGTTTTCATCCAACAGAGTCCCATGTATGACCAGCAGACGGGAATTGCACATATTTCCTACTAGACGGGGAACTGCGTAATTACATAAAAAGTCAAGGAAACCCGGCGTTGTGTTACAGTCGCCTTAACGAGTAATTGTCAAAGTGAACTACGTAATTACGAAAACAAAAACTGGGATAACACTTGCCGTAATGTTCCAGTGGTTTTTGTGGTTAAATGTGACATAATTTGTTTTTTAGATAATTACGATAAGACAAGGGTTACCGCCATTCTCCATAACAATACACCGTCCGTATAGGCTGCCATGCATTGACAACAGACCGGGATTCTGTAGCATCTAGATCTTCACCACGAACTAACGTATTATGACAAGTAGTTGAAACTCGGCGGGATAATAGAGCCGTCCTAGCGGCGAATTCCAGTATAACTTTTTCCCAAGATATCTACATTAGATTTTGAACCACAGCGCATCCAAAAGAAAGTTGGCTTTGACGCATCAGTGAATTTTGTCAACGAAACTTATTTCTGCAGACCCTGTCAGCGCACGCACTTCTCGCCAGAACGTATACCTTTAACTTCAGTGGTCGACTAGCCACATCACGCGGCAGATAGCGTATATTTTGACAACATTGATCCCCGTGTAAAAGGCGGGTACGAGCTTCGCGATGTGTTGCCCCAGTAGGGGCAGACCCGCGGTGATGGTCACGCCACGCCGCAGCGGCTTCCGCGGATATTGAAGGCATATCACGGGGAAGCGAGTGACCAGTAAACTACAGAAAAAAATGAAGGACAGGCATGCGCAAAGCGCGCCTGGCGAGCAAAGTTTCGTGAGCCTAGACCCGGCCGTGCGTGGCGGAAGATGGAGCAGCAATACAGTTTTGCGCCGCTCCGCCACGTACTCCACATTCCGCAAAATTTTGCGGCTGACTGTACCAGTACAGCCAGAAAGAAAAAATAAAGCCGTTCCACTCAATGTGAAACCCGCCGAAAGTGCAGAGCAGTGTTTCTCCATAATGGGCTGTAGCGGGGTTATCCGCTCACTGCTACTACCCATCAGGCTCTTTGCCACCCTCTCTCTCTCTCCTGTCTTGATGAATGGAACGGAGGTTTGTCCAATGGAATTCAAATTTCCCGCCTTCGCAGCGCTCGCGCGCCCCCTGCCTGAAGTTGCGCCAAGGGGTGTTGTGTTCTTTTGTTGTTGCTTTTCCTCCCGCCCGTGCCGACGTTGCGCTGCCACTTTTTTTCGCTTATCATGAAAAAATCCTACCCAACGAGCGTTCCGAACTAAATAAGCGCGGGATTTGCCCGTTAATTACGTATATTTTGCCTCAAATGTGCCTGCAGTTTTGTTTGCGCTAAACAACGGGGAGATGTATGACAATTCCCAGGGTTTCATGAGTTTCGAACGGTTAGGACTATATAAACCACTTGGTGTTCGAAGCCTCTGTGGGACGCCGCTCCGACGGGACTCCGCTACGACGGTACGCCGTGGAACTCTAGTTGGGTCCAGCAAGTGAGCTACGACGACAAGGCGAGCCCCTAATATTTTCTGCACTTACAAGTACGGGCAGTTCTTGAGCGGTATCAGTGCATCATATAGCAACGCAGACAGTGACCAAAGCAACAAAATGCCTGTTTCGGCGTTGGCGGCAGCGTTTGGTCAACCTATTAACTTCCGTTTAAGTAAGTTTCCGGAATACTTCATTGCAGATGTTACGAAACATGCTATCGAGAGCGAAAATTAATACTTTTGCCTAAGTTGGTCGATGTATCAGTTAATAAAGCATTGTTTGCTGCCGGACAAGCGCTGAGGGCACTATAAAACGCCAAATCTTTTTAGTGAAACCGACTTGTATTTTATTTTTGTTCACGACCTCTCGTTCTTTCAAAGAGAACAAACTTGTATTTTACTTTCGTTGTTCTTGTTGAAAAAAATAAGGCGGTAGCTCACTCAGCTGCATCCCAGCCACAAACGACCATTTCTTTAACAGAAAAAAAAAAATGAAAGATTGGACTTTCAAATTTCGCGCCATAGTGACATATGCTCGTTACTATTCAAGTAATGCAATTGAACAATCTCCAAGTCTTGTTTTTTGGTTGTGGCTTAGGTCTGTGCCGCCAATCGAACAAATACAATACTGTGACGTCAAAAAATTGCCAGAAAGTGGCTGTGGGAGTAGGAAATGTTGAATGTTTTGGTTAATATTTTGATTGTTAGTTTAAAGATGGCGATAGAATTGGTGTTGTTGTTATCGGGTAAAAAATTCTGCCGAAATTCAGAGAAATATCTACTAATGCGTAGTATTCGTATGCCGCTTGTCTTCAGTATGAGTTTACTCCAGGCCGTTTCTTAATTTTTTTTTAATCCTGGCCGACCAATTATCTCCATTTACGCTATTATAACTATTAGAGGTGGAACTTTTGTGTAACCTGCAGTATTTTGTAAATGCAGGGCGTTACACGGTTCGCGATTTTCAGCAATATTTCATATTTTCCTTCTTTTTTTAGTGTGTCAATTTTTTTTCAACAATTATCTCATTTCCGCTAATATAAAGATTATAGGTGGAACGTTCACGAAATCTGCATTATTGTGGAGATGCCATGCGGTATACGTTCGCCATTCTCCGTTATTTTTTAATATTTCTTTATTTTTTAGTTTTCCGAAATTTCGTACGACCAATTGTCTCCGTTTAAGTTATTACAACGATTACATTTAGAACTTTCCCGAAATTGCCAATATTGTGGAAATTGAGGCGTTACACGGTTCGCAGTTTCCGTAATTATTTTATATTTACTTATTTTCTTTGTTTTTTTTTAAATTCGTTCGACCAATAACCTTCATTCACGCTATTGTAACGATTACAGGTTGAATTTTCGCGAAATCTTCATTATAGTGCTGATGACGTGCAGTATACGTTTTGCAATTCTCCGACAATCTTTATTATTCAGTTTTCTCCAAAATTTCGTCCGACAAATTATCTCCACTTAGGTCATTATAACGATTACATTTGGAACTTTCGAGAAATCTCCATTACTGTGGAAATTCAATGCGTTACATGGTTAGCCATTTCCCGAAATTATTTTATATTTTCTTATATTATTAGTTTTTTCAAAATTTTGTGCGACCAGTAATCTCCATTTCGCCAGTGTAGCGATCACAGGTGGATCTTCCGCAATATCTGCATTTCTGTGGAAATGCAGGGCGTTACACGGTCCTGGCTGGGGGGCAGGGGGGGGTGGGGGGGGGTACTCGGCAAAGAATGCTACGCATTAAAAGCCTTTTAATGAACCTAAGTTGTTTTTGTCTACATGGTCCCTTTAAGGAGTGAGGTGGTGTGATACGTAGTAACGGTCAGTTCCAAAATGGGTTTTGATACTAAAGGGTTTTTTGTTTTTTACACCGTCAGATTTTGTCCAGATTTGGTCCTTGACGTGGCGTACATTTCGCTGTACTTCAATACTGGCCTGCAAACATTCGTAGCAATGAGTGAAGAAGGACACATGTATGGCATGCTTAGGGTACTGGTACGTGTAGTTACAACGATGGAAACAATAGTGCTGAATAGCGAGTTCACCCTGTATATTTATTGGGCTGCCTACTGCATTAAGCCTATACCATTTGCTGCTAGACTAATCGTCTTCCTGCGCAGAGGCTGCAAAGTAATGCCACAGCAGCAACATTTCATATCACTAAACTGTTAAATTTGATAACAGGCACACAATGTAGGTGCTTGTAAGTAGTCTTGCTCAAAAAAGCAGGTCAGAATGAACGACAGCTTACCGCAAACACAGGGATCTTCAAGACAACCGTCAGCCTCCAGCGAAGTATTGTAGGCGCAAACTTGTCCACCAGAGCATGGGTTGGGGCACGTATCATTTACTGCATAAAAACAGCGCAATCAAGAGTAAATAGAGGGAAAGTATACATTGACGAGATCCTCCTGTTGCTGCGTAATTCCTTTATGCTGCATATACAAGTCTAAAGAAAGCAACAAGTCTGCCGGCAAAAGGGAGCGGAAAGTTATATAGGGGAGGTAAAAAATACAGGCAAGGTGAAAAAATCGCAACTCGCTAACCCACTTCAAGAATATGTGGGGCATACCTTACCGGACCTCAAGGACTTCTTCCGCTTCTGCTCGAAGGCGACGTCATCATTTTGAAGTTCGGACAGATGTGGGCAAACATTTACGGACCACGAAAATGGCAATTTTAGGTTATTTTTTTTTCGGGTAGCAGCTCAGAAACTGCGGCTGGTAGCAGCTGGTACGCATTTGAGATGTCGTATAGTTTCTCAAATATTGCAAAAATTACCACATAATACCCGGGCTGCCATGGGGCAGATAAATGTCAAAATTGCTGTTCTCGCGGTCCGCAAACGTTGTCTCTCGACGGTTCATTCTATTTATTCCCTCGTGATGGCATCGGAATGATGCCGGCTGGTGAGTAAAGAATATACCTGGCCATTCAAATAATATTCGTGTCACTATAAAGCAGTACATCCCGTGGAATCTAAGTATCCGAAAATGAGCCAAGCAAGAACAACTGCCACCACAGTAGGAGAAAACCAGCATTAGTTCAGTTATCGCATCACTAAGGCGCAGAAGCGTAAAAAATTAGAATATCAAAACCACCACCCGCGCACCGACCATATTCCAGTTGTCAGATAGAACTCTCGCCACCTATTTATTTTGTTACTAAAAGAAGCAAGTGCCATTCATTATCTCTTGTTTTTTTTTTCACATTTGCATTGTCATGCCGAGTGGCCAGGCTGTTCTATTTCGGGAAGTTGTCGTAAAGACCTTTTTTCATTTATCATTCTGCAGGAATCATTCAGCCATAATTTCTCCTACACATCCAGCAATAGGCTGCAGAAATCCACCCTACCTTTTCGGTTAACCATGAAGTCATAGCTAAAAGCATTTCTAAATAATAAAATTAGTTGGTCTTGCCATTCCGCGTGGTTAATGTGTCCGTTCGCTGTTGTCGGCGAACACACATTCGCCCTAAATCTCAGACGAAGAGGAGCAGGGTCTAATGCACCTGCTATCTGCCGCAGTTCGGAAGAGCCTTTGTTTCGTTATGCATACAGCAAGCCAGACGGCTAAACCCGCCAGTTGTACGCTAGATTGCAAGATAAAGGGATAATGGATGATTGCACCAATGTCGAGACGTAGCTATGCACTCACGCGCAACCATAAGAACCTGGTAAGCCCAATATCAGAAAATGTAGGGGGTTTTAGGGCACATATTAAACACAAGCACACTACAGAAATAAAAACAGTTGTGACGAGAGCTAAATTATACCAATAAAACCAAACACGCCAATATGGTGACGGTGAGGCGCCATACCGATGACACGGCTGGCAATTATCGACATAACTATACCAACGCATAGGTTGTATTCATTGGCGTGGCATGCATGCCGTCAACCATGTGTGTCGCCATAGCAACGGGTTCACGCGGGTTCGGGCATGGCGCGCCCGCATGAGGCCGTCCCAGCGATCTCAAAAGCATTACACCGACGTCAAAGGTGCCCTAAATAGGCTTCCGAATGTCGCCATTACAATCGCGCAAGCACTAAAGTGCCACTTCAGGACATCCTTCAAACGATCAAACGACAAACTCAACGACTAAAGCTTCGTGTTTTCCCGTCGTCGTTATACAGACGGATAGTTGATTTTTTCTTTCACTTCACTCGCGATCATTTGTCATCCTCGCTCGCCGATACGCCCCACAGGAAAGTTGGCTTTCCTGCGGGGCGTATTGACGTACAACGCCACCAGGGAGAGCAATAAAGCTTCACTTAAATAATGTATCAGTTAATGACAACACTGACCGCATTTGCACCCGGGTTCAAAACAGTTGTTGACGTCTACCGGGCTATGCGGGTGACAGGAGCTCCCGTTTTCGCACACATCAGGGCAAGGGTAGGCGCTTGAACCTGCGAGGAGCCGTATACCACCAAATGGTACATTAAATATGCAGTACACGTGAGGGGATCGCGTTTTCGCGATTGCAAAGCGGAGCCTTCAACAGAAGTCAAAACTTCATGCTCACTTTTTCACAGGCACTGCCGGGTCAACAATACCCGAATAGCGCGAACCACCGTCTCACAGCTACCGGGGAATAAAGACCCGAAAACAGACACCGGAACAACAATACCATGTAATTCTCTTTCAAATTCTAAAGTAATGCTATTGTAATACAAAAACACATGTTAAAGGTATCACATAAGTAGCAATACAAGGGGTTTTTTAACTGCACAACAATTTAAAATCATGTGATGCATGATCCTGGAGGGTTTCCTGGACTTACGTAGAGATATACAGAATTAGAACCCAAAAACATTTTCGCACGTATTCACTCAAACGGATTTTGAACGCTTACTTAGCGTCTACGAAACTTTTCTCTTGTTCTTCGTCGCTTGTTGTGGGTGGAATCACCCACGAGAGGCTCTTGTCTTCCATGGTGCCATCCGGGAACGGTGACCAGCCAGATAGACGTTACGTAATTGCACAAAACGGCTTGCGCTAAAATCCTAAATTACATGCGTAGCAAACGAAAAGCACGCAACAAGAATGCATTACAGCGCCTTTGGTCGAACCTTTGGCGCGATTAGTACATTACTGCCAGAGGGCCTAATACATCGCTTCGAAGTGCGCGCTCATCTCCGGAGTCACCGCTTGCTGCTGGCACTGCGGAACAGGGAACAGAAGCGCCCCTCGCGGGTGGTGGCGTTTGCTAATTTGAGTGCCTCCATGCTAAACGATGACAGGACCGAGACTGCTCGAGGTCGCGCTCGCGCAATGGCAAGCTATCTCCACCCAGCAGCTGTCAGCTGATGTCGCCGGCATGCTTCGAAGCCGCGCGCTCGCTTGCCCTGGGCAAGCCTGACGCGCACTGTACACCGCAACATCATTCGCAACTCCAAGTTCCGCGACGCCGTCTGGCGACATCAGTCAGAACGCTCAAAATGGCGTCGCAAAACAGGTAAGCCAGTGGCAGCTTCGCTAACTGTCGCACTAAGATTCTGAAACTCCAGCGTTGATTCGCGTTGTTTTGGCGAGGAAGAGTGCACGATTTCAGCCGGCGACCTGATCTTGATCGGGCCCGTCAAAGATCGGAACGATGAAAACGCCCAGATAGTCGCTATGTGCATGCAGACGTCGGGTGGGGCCGAGGAACCGAATCGCATTTCGCTCAAGCTGAGCTGCCTGTGTACCGAGCCAAAAATTAGAAAAGGGCAGTGCTTGTACGCACCAGGGCTGTCAGAGAAGTGTGAGCACCTTGTTGCGGCTCTCATCCACTGCTACAGGTAAGTCGTACAGTTTTAACTACCACTGTTAGGGCTGTGATAGAACTTCGCCGTAGCTTAATGAATAATGATCTGGTAACAGTGAAAATTTCCGGTATATTTCTTTCTCACAATTTCGTGATAATCCGCTTTGAGGCCCAAGTTCGACTACTTTGATTTGAAGCCGCCCGCAAAGTTCGCTAATTATTATACACGTACGGGTTGGTTAAGAGTTGCGCGGATAACGGCGGGCGTTTGGAAGAGACGCAACCTAGTTCTGGAAGATGACTGAACTGGAAGCGCACGTGCGATAAGCGTAAACAAAAAAGGCGACCCAGCGTGCGCCGATAAGATAACGTCGTGTGCTGGCTGCTTGGAGCTGTCGAAGCTGCGGGAGTCCTGCCATTCACCGACTGGAGAGTAAAGTACGTCGAGCTGCGCCTGGGGCGGCAGCTTTAGACGCGCATTTGAGGCACGGCTTCAAGTGCAAAGTGAAAAACATTGTTCCAAGCTAATTGAAATCAAGGCTTGATTTCGAACATGTATCTTGAGAATATTAGCACCTAACAGATATATGAAAAGCGCAGGTACATGTTCGAGCAGAGCACACGGGGGAAGCGCGCCCAAAGAAAGTACGCCACGCGCATGCAATGCGGCTTCATCACAATGAAAAAGCAAGCGGCTGCTGACCTGGAAGGCAGTAATCGTTTTGAGCGAAGTGCTTTCAGCAAACTTGCGTGGTGGGCAACACTTTTTCTAATCCGTAGGTTCCGTGTCCACAACACCTTGCGAGGCGAGTCGTCTGCTTCTCGCGGCAAGCGCTAAACGTATGCACTGCTGTACTTCAATCGCGCCATCACATCGAAGGGGACGCAATAAAGATGCTTACACGTCCGTTTTATCGTCATTGGGTCTTCTTTCGGCGGTATCACGACAAATACCCAGTTACGACGCTAAACAAGCGTTCTGCGCCATGGGGAAGTCCGCAACCGGACCTGATGAGGGCGCTTCTCGCGACGGGCGCCAGGTGGCGAGCACCAACGTGGGGTCGCCAATTGGGCAATAATAAGCATAGATAATAATGTTAACAAAGACATATTTATCACGCGAAACAAAGCAACACTTTAGTTTGTGTACATCGCGTTGGCGTACATCGCAAAAAAAAATCGCCTTTGTGATGTCCAGAAAAACACTGGTGTCGATTTTATTTTCCTTCATTATAAAAACACCCCCATGGAAGAAAATCAAATTTCCTGTACGGCGCCTGAAGCGCAATGCCTTAAAAAGCACTGAGCACTGGTGATGGGTTCGCTGTAATCATATTATTTTTGGCACAATATTTAAATTTGTTCGCTCAGTGATGCCGGTACGCTGGATGAGGCGGCGCTGTTACCAGAGGTCCGGTTGCAAGAAGCGGAGGTACTAACATATTTGCAAACAATATTGTCGCCGCTGCAACATTTCCTATTTGCCAAACTGGTTCAATCTAAAAACCGACACACAGTGCAAGTGCTTGCAAGTACTTGGGCACAAAAAAAAATTGGTCCGCACGAACGACAGCTTACCGCATGCACAATATCCAAATGTCTACCCTCAGCCTCGCACACCCATTTTCTCTGCAATCCTGTGTGCGTGAGGGCGATTTTTTGAACCCCACGCATTCCGCGAAACAAAGATTTGAGGTCAACCGAATCGTCGGCCCCCTCGCCGGCTAGACGCCTACTTATATCCGCAACTCTGGACACTTTGGGCAACATCCATCCCAGGTGAGCACTGACAAAGACGAGCGCCTGGTCTTGTTCGACTTCGTGTCATTGTTCATCAATGTGCCTATACCATTAGCTATGTCCTCTGCTTGTCCAGCACGTGTTTTAGTACGAATGAACAAATTTGAAAGAAAATCACTAAACCGATATCTGAGACACCATCTCCGTGACAATAGCTAAATTTACCGTGGTGCACATAGAATGGAAACTGAGCTCCTAGTAGCAGCGACATTAACATTCTCCGTATCTGGACGATTGTTTTGGCATAGTGAAGACCTCCGAAATTTACAGCTTGTAAAAGCATCTAATTTAGATCCACATCGCCATCCAGTTCACGGTTTAATGAGAACGCGGCGGCTCCATCCCTTTTTCTGAGACACCCAAATGACGAGACCAGTCAAAAGCCTGGAGTTCTGCGTTCACAGGAAGCCAATGCACACCGGTCGCTACCTTCATTTTACTTCCCGTTATCAAGTCAACCACAAGGCCTCTGTAGTGTGTACTTTATTCAACAGAGCGAAGGCCATTTGCTCGTCAGCATACGAACGCACAAAAATAGAGCCGGGTAATTGCGACCTTCAAAAGAACGTATACCCAAAAAGTTCATTCATTCCGTAATGTGCCACCCAGAGAAAAAGCGAAAACCACCTCCCCTCGCGGGAACCCCTGTGTAGATGCGACGCATAGGCGGAGCGGCGAAGGGACCGCGTTTTATAGCGCGCATAACGTTGAGGGGACTGCGTAAGCCGGTCCCAGTCGATGACGACGTTTGGCGTACTTGTAAGCGGCGTGGACTCTACGGTGTTTGAGCCAAGCGTGGATGTTGCTTCGCCGGAGAACGGCACACCAGTTATATGCGCAGCGCGCCCCGAAGGAGAGGAAACCGCGGAAGACGAGAGTACTGCACATGCGCCGGCCCCAGCGCGTCTGCCGCGGCTATGACGCAACACAATCCAACACAATCCACTTTAATCCAATCCAATCCAAATCCAATCCAATCAAGCCAATGCAATCCAATTCCAATCCAATCCAATGCCCCTCGGACGAGAGAGTGTTCGCTATCGGAGAGGAGAGGGGGTGAGCGGCGGAGAGCGCAGCTGGCGCGGCGAGGAGAATGGGGGAGGGCGGGCGGACAACGCCGACGCGCCGACGACGACGACGGACGCGGAGGGACAAGGCGAGTGAATGAGATGCTCTGCATCTAAAAATTGACCACATCTTTCCGCGGGGGAAAACCATGGGGTGATGCGACACATCTGGGCGGTGCATGTTACGGTTGCGCCGACCATCGCGGTAGCAGACCTGTTAGTCTCCATTCAAATCATCGGTGGTCATCGGATGTCATCGGAGCGGCGGCGGTGGAGCGACTGAGCGGAGAGGCGCAGTTATCGCGTTTATATGTACCGCGCGTTAACGGTGAGGGGAATGAGAGAGAGCAGCGCATGCGCATGTGTTAACCGAGCGCTAACGTGCGCTGACCCACAGTTGGCGTTGCGGTGAGAGCGGGCGCTAACACACAGATGGCGCTGCGGTGAGAACGGCGTTACCGTGCAGCTGGCGTGGCGAGGAGAATGGGGTATGGATGCCGACTACGGATGGACGCCAGAGGGACAAGGCGAGTTAAAGAGATGCGTCGCATCTAAAAATTAAAGTCGTTCCACTCAACACGAAAGCTGTATTAACTGCAGAACTGAATTCGCCACAATGGGCTGTGGCGCCGTTATCCGCTCACTTCTACCTCCCATTACCTCTTCGTCTCCGTGTCTCACTCTTCTCTTGATGAATAAATTGAGGTTTCTCCAATGCAATTCAAATTTGCCGTCGTCGGAGTGCTCGCAGCCTCCTGCCTCGCATATAGTGCGAGCAGGATCTCGCAAATGCTTGCGCCTTTAGCGCAGTTAGAACGCGTTTTTTTTTTTTTGACGGCCACTTTTGACGGCCACCCGTCTGTGTACATGCAAGGGCTGCGTTCCGCAGCTAGGGCCCGTGTGAGAGACTAACCCGCTCCCAGTAACCCCTGAAGAAGGAGCAGAGCCGGTACTGAAACTTCTGGTTCCCCATACTCTGTACGATTGGTTGGGGTCGCAACTATGTTTACTTTTTTGCAACTTCCCAACCAGACAGATTGCTGTCAAATGTTTACCTTCAAGAAGAGTTTACCCACAGTTTGTTGCGTCGCGCTGCTAAAACAGAACAGCAGCTGACAACCCACATTACGAAGTGACTGTGTAGTAAGGTGCGTCGTAGTTTTCACTTACTTATACTTCCGATGGACGTCGTGGTGGATTTTGTCGTATTAGTCATTCGAGATATAGGAACTGCAAAAAAAAAAAAAAAGATGTAATTGCAGCTCAACCAGACCGAAAACTTTATTGTCTGCACATGGGTGCTAACATCGACTGAGATTCACCTCAGTGTACGGTAAAGAAGGCCTGAAACATTCATGTAGCCAGTCTTCGTTGAAAAAATGCATAAAGAGCTCCATGTTTGGTTTTTGGGTTTTGTTGTCGCACTTTTGTCTTCGCAGAGGTGCTCTCAGTTTCGTTTTGCTGTCATTGCGTTTAGATTTCCGTCGTTTTTATTTTCACTGAACTCAAGTTTCGCGTGCATGCCTGTTTCCGGATGTTAAGGGCTTCGTTTTTTTTGTTTTAGGATTGAAAGACGGTAAAACTAATCAAAATTTTGAAACACTCATCAAACTGCAATTATTACAAAGTAATGTGAGTTGAACGGGTCGATCGAATGAAGGAAAAATAGCGTGGCCCTAAATAGATAAAACAGGTATTTGCAAGCAGGCCAAATGTTTCTAGGGGCATCGAAGTCTGCTTACGGGTTTTGGAGGTGAAACCATGGCGTACCGTTTTGAACAGTACATTTTGTGTGCACGCCCACAAAGCGCCGCACCAATCACGCTATTTATTGTGCTTGATCCACCCTTAAGCACCTGAATATACCTTAATCTACCTATCACCCTTTAATACAATTTTTTTCAGTTTATTTCACGTTCAACGCACCTTTCTAGTTACACTAACAATAACTAATTATTCAATAACCTGTGTCATTCAGCTGTATCCAGTTTATTCCGTTCTAATTGATCGTTATTCCACCTCAACAGCAACGTTATCCACAACCTCACTAATCCCTGGCATCAATCATTATTCAATGAATATTTAACTTTAGTAAATAGTATAGACTTGTTTTGCATGGCTGGCGTCCTTTGTGTGTTTCCTAGACTTCCTTCGTTGACGTCGGTTTTTTTATCATTCATGTAGACGCCGCAGCCTTAGAGGTGAGCTTTCAGTGATATACATACGGTTTTAGCATTATTAAAATCTTACATTGTTGGGACGAATAAATTCTGTTTAGGCTTATTACCACGTATTATGCAAAGGTTCTCTCATGCGGTTCTGCACCTGCAATCACTCTGTCATTGTTTTTAAATATAACCTTGGTGTGCTCCTGCGCCGCAACCGCCGCAATGCTGAGGATGCCCAAACTTACCACAGGTGCAATCTTGGGGAAGGCAGCTATTCTCGTCTCGGCCGACATCCGGGCACTGCTCTCCGATACGGCAGCGGGCAGGACACTCTTTCGGAACTGCGTATTTGAAGGATGACATCATACGTTGTAGCAGCGCGTTCCTCCAGCAGCGTTTTCACAGCGAAACTGTACATGGGTAGGTATTCGGGCATTTTTCGTGCGCGGGAGCCACCTCTCAGCAAAGCCAACTTTATCGCTAATGCTTTCCTGAAAACATCTGTAACCGTCGTTTCATCAAAACGTTCCCCAACAATGAATGTCAATTAGTTGCTGAAAAGACTATTTCGTTACCTCGAGTTTCATTTACTTTTCATAAATTCGTCACACTGAAGTTCTGAACATTACAGAATTTCCGTCTGCTGTCAGCAGTAAGATTACAGAAACGGCCATATCACTTAATTTATTAAACCTTTCTTAAGACAAATTATGCGAAAGTTGGCGCTAAGACGGAGCTAAGTGTGGTCGGTTTGAGGTGCCTACACAACGAAGGACGCCCCTGACAATCACTATACGGAAGGGCTTTTAAGATGTCCATGTCGCAGCCCAATAAAGCATACGCCAGCTTGACTGAGTAACCACGGTATTTGGGTACTTGAGTGACAAAAACATCTGCAGTACAGTAAATTGAAGCATGGCAGCGCTAGTAATCAGAGCATGACAAGGCTATTTTTGCTAATCCAGAAAGCTTTCCGTTCCGCAATGCTACAGAGCTGCCGTTCCGAGAAAAAAAAATACATTTGCTTCTACGCTGCGAAATCGTCCGATTCCCCAAGACGACTCCAAACGCGCACAGTGTCCAGCATATCCGCGAAGGATGCTTCCTGTTTCGTTTTGCGAATGCAGCTTCAAATGGATGCTCATATATACGAAGTAATTCTTCCGATAAGTCAAATTTCACTGGTAGCCAAAATGTCGGCGCTGATAAGTTGTCAGTTCTAAAAGCAGGCATTTTGCTTCTTTTTAACAGTAGACCTGTTTTGGCCGAGCTTGGGCCGTCCGTCGCTCCAAGAAACGTCGAAGCCTCAAGAAAAAATGTGGTTAGGGAGATCCCGGGATTCGAACCAGTGGTCTTTCTGCCACGGAAACCGGCAACCGAACCACTGGGCCACCCCGACGTCCCGAGGGGTACAGGGTTAGCAGAGGCAAAGAACAATAACATGCGCAGCCAATTGGAAATGAAAAGAAAGCGTTCCTGTGATGGGAATCGAACCTGGGTCCCTGTCATTATGAAACTGGCGTCTATCCGACTGACCAATCCGATAAAGCTAAATTTTGGCTCACAGGTGTTTTTAGTCTTTTGCCTCCGTCAGGGGCTGCAGGGCATTCCCTACTAAAGCGAAAAGAGTAAGAATTGCGACAGGCGCTATATGCAAACGCAAATTTGCGCATTTACTCGTAGATAGTGGTCATTGGCTCACAATAACAAGAGTCAATTCAGGGAAATGTGGAGACGAAATGCTTGCTTGTAAAGATATGGCTACTTCATTTAGGTTACCAAAGAAAATCTTTCTTTGTGTAGCCTATGTCGTCTGTTAAAAAAACTAATGCATTTCACAATAGGCCGGTTGGTCCACCGAGAAGTTCTAATTGATTGATTGTAGGGCTTAACGCGCCGACGCAACGCAGGCGATGAGGCGCGCCGTAGTGGAGTGCTCGGATTAATTTTGACCCCTGGGGATCTTTAACGTGCGCCGAAATCTCCTACACTCAGGCACTTTGGCTTTTCGCCTCCATCAGAAAAGCGGCCGCCACGGCCGCGAATCGAACCAGCGACCTCGTGCTCAGCAGCGCAACCCTTTGCCACTGAGCCACCGCGGCGGGTCACCGAAAAGTTTTGATAAGATCGCTGAACACATGGTGCGTACGTGAAACCGGGTTTCCCTTTTGTCAAAATGGTTACTTGAATATCGTGAAACAGCAACGGTTCGAGATAGTACAATACACGCACCTATCACGAAGAACGACACAATGGTATACCTTTATCACATAAACCAGGTATCGGTATACATTTAGATCGTTCGTAAATGCGTTTACGGAGTGCGCGAGAAATCGTCGCAGGGGTTTGTTCTTCGTTTGCACAATTCAGGTCTTTTAAGGTTTGATGACCGATTGGACGCACTTTCCTTGGAATTGACGAGGCTTTCCCGCTTCTCTTAGCTTTGTTTAGGAAAGGATGGCAAAGTGTTTCACCCCAAACCCGATCCGTTCACCTTTCATAAGGACATACCGCATATGCAGTTGGGCATCGGGCAGCCGTCGGGTCCATAGGGGCTGTTCGCGTCGCACTTCTGGTCCACGCCACAGTGATTTGGACAGGTTACTGCGCAGCAAGTCAGACCGACACAAATAACGTTACGGTTATGATTCATGGGTTATGACGCACGGCAGACAAAGGGAAAGAGACGTATGACATTGTAGACGTTGAAATGAATAAAAAAGTTCGATGTTTCAGAAAATGCATTACATTAACAAAAAAGCGCCCATTTTTGCCTTACAGATGGTTAACCAGCGAAGCCGGAACCTGCGGCCGCCGGTGTTTACCGGTGTGTCGCTCCTTATGGTTCAATAAAGTATTTTTTATTGATGGTGCTTCGACCCACACCGCTGGAAGCCCCTGCCGGAAGTTATCACCTTATCTGTGGTTATCTACTCGAAAGGTGACTCAGCCACACCCTCTGCCCTTATTTTAACTCGACTCCAACATGGTTTTTTTCACTCAAGCGGATCGGGCTGCGTCGGAGGAGTTTCCTGCGTACATCTGATCACTGATTTTTTTTTCGCCTAGCGAGATAGAAGTGCGTTTTGAAAATCTTACTTCGGAGGTTCGTGTATAGCGCCATTATGAGGCGGTCCATTCCCCTTGAGCAGAGGCCCATCTATCGACAGCATACGGGAATTCGTGATTGGATGTTTAACGCGACAAAGTTACACCTGGGTTATAAGGCGCACCGTAGGGAGTGCTTTGGATTAATTTTGACCACCTGGTCATCTATAACGTGCGTCGTAATCTCGAAAAAAAAGTGTTTTCTCGTTGCCTGCATCAAAAGAGTGGGCGCAGCGGCCGGGAATCCAGTCCGCGTCCTTGGGTTCAGCAGCACAATGCCTTATCCACTGAGCCAGCGCGGTGGGTCAGACAGGGATTCTCAACTTTTACCACTTGACTGTGAACTATTATGAGGAGTAAATAAAACACGGCGTGCGTATGGATAGCATCGTCTTAGCGACCAACTCCTATTTATTTGTAGATGGGAAAATTAACCACACGAAGACCTACGGCTGTTTTTTTTAAAAAAAACATACTCCTGCTATCTCAATACACATGTATTGAAACCATGCAGGCGGATATTCCGTAACGCAAACAACTTCACTTTGAACTAATTTTCACAAGTGAAGCTCCGCTTAAATGTAGAATTGTCATGGCGTCCAACTGTCAATAATTGTTTTGTGGAATGTTTTGATAAAACTGGAGCTAGGGCCGTTTTGCGGTGATCATTCCCGATTAATTTGGCGTAGCCACACAGTAATTTTACTTGCCCGGATAAATTTCGCACTGACGATACCCATATAAGTACATGAAGTTATAATACGCACCGTTCTTTCAAATTTTACCACCGTAATTTCGTGCCTCGAATAGGATCCTTCACGAAAATTTGTACTTTTGATCGCAGCAGTGGGCCATCTTGCGTGCGTGAGTCCCTCGCGCCATTGATGTTCACGCGAAGGATCCACTGCACCAGCAAGTATCAATGCGGGTCACAAGCAGTTTCAGACGGACTAATTAAAGAAAAGTATATATGTGCGTACACAATGCGCGCAACCAGTTAACGTCACCGAAGGCAATTCCACAAAATTTCTTAGATAAATCTGTGTGAGTTCACCTGTAGCATTGGGTTCCCGTAAGTGCCTTGAACTGATTTTGCACTGAGCTCCGTAAAGAAATTGTTGGCAACCGTACAATATCGTATTATGAGGAATGTACTCCACTGGCACCGAGACGTTATGCTCAACAACTTCCAAAGACTGCATCAGTTTCTGCTCCGGAGTATAAGTCACTGGAACCCTATAAGTACAGTAACCATGGCGACACGGGCTCAGGATAATTTGGTGGAAAACGAAAAGTGGAAAACTATCAAAGAAGATCGACAGTAAGCTGTTAAGCCTGCATTCCACAAATGAGATTGGAGAAGTTCCACTCCGTGAACATTTAAAATAGGGTAAATGAGATATGAACTGGTCGAGAAATTTCGGAAAAAATAAATACGAAAAGTAAGAAATTACGAATAAATGCGACTCTTACGCCGTCATTTCACAATAATGCTTTTTGCGAAGTTCTAGTCCCCGTTAAACTCGTATAATGCGATCGTTTGATACGAACGAAATTTTGGAAAAGTCAAATAAAAATAACGAAAATTTCTGGACCTGGTGAACTCATAAATGCTAATTATTATCCCAGTAATTTTGCGAGTATTTCCGGAAAGTTCCACCTGTAACAGTATAATAGCGTAAATGGAGAGATTGGTCGAAGAAATTTTGAAAAACTAATTAAATAAAAGTATACAAATTACGTAAAATGGCGAACCGTATAACGCCCTGCATTTCCACAATAATGCAGATTTAGTGGAAGTTCAACCTGTAATTGTTATAATTGCCTGAATGATTTTGATAGCTGAAAGAAATTTTGTAAAAGTAAATATACAGAAAAATATGAAAATTACGGCCACTGGCGACCATAGAATGCCCAACATATCCACAGTAATGGATATTTCGCTGGAGTTAAACCTGTAACCACTATAATAACGTAAATGGAGACAACTGGGCGAAGGAAATTTTGAAAAACGAAAAAAGTGAAAAATATAAAAAGATACGGAAAACAGTAAGCGGTGCAACGCCCTGCATTTCCACAAAAATGAGATTGAGAGAAAGTTCCACCCGTAACCGTTTAAATAGGGTAAATGGATATAACTGGTCGAAGAAAATTTCGGAAAAATAAAAACTACGAAAAATGTAAGAAATTACGGAAAACGCCACTCTGTAGCGCCGTGCATTTCCACAATAATGCTTATTTCGCGGAAGTTGCACCTGTAATCGTTATAATAGCGTAAATGTAGATAATTGGTCGTACAGGATTTAAAAAAAGAATGGCTGCAAAGAGACAAGCGGCATAAATAAGCAACGCTATCGTAGAACTTCCTCTGAATATCTGCAGATTTGTTAAGTGAAAAACGCGGACTTCCAAGATCCTGGCAATGAAACAATCGTTGACGGAAGCTGTTGAAAAATAAATGGGCCTAGGCCTTCAGATTTGGACGTAATTAAACCTGATTATATCACTTCCAAAATGTCCTGTAAGCTATGCATTTGTGTACAGTTGGGAAGCCGACTTTGAAGGCGTTTTTAGTAATTCTTGGCGTCTGTAAAGCTGCCTTTCCTGCTTTCCGTGTTGTTTAAAGCCTAATCATATGGATGAATTCAGCTCTGGCGTCTTCGTGGACATCATGAACTCAGCAACAACAAAATCGTCAGTGCAAAACACACCGACCCTAATCTTAACGACAAACTTGGGGTCATAACGCCCCGCTAAGCGATGCTCACGCCACCATACATCATAAGGGGAAGTTATACGTGATTGCAGAGCTTTAAAGCGAAGCTTTATTTGCCTTTCTCGCGGCTCGTTGTCGTACAAAGTGATAGCCTATAATCATCATCATAACTGTCATCGGTACCTGCTGCCGTAAATGCTTGCGGTGCAACAGGCGCCAGCGAATTGCTGAAAACCGTTCCCGCAGCGTCCAGGCTAACCAGGCCCCGAAAGAAGTGTCACGTAGAACTGGAACGTCGTTGGCAACAGCGAAACGTTGCGCAGACAGCGAACATATGCTCGGTATGCTGGCTGGAATAGGTGAGTTAACGCAACAACGTGTTGCGGCAATAAAAGACGAACTTCGTAGGAACCATGCCCAGAAGCGACTTTTGTCTCAACCCAAATTTGCCATGACGCCCGTGTGATCGTTTCAAATGGTCTCACTTGAACTCCGTCGTTCAGTTCAGAATAATGGCATTAATCAAGGTGTAAACATAATTGAAGGCTTCGCTTTCCGTCGATATGCATATATGCGAGAGAGCCGCCAATTTTTTTTCGCTCCACATTATTTTCGATATTTGCTTTCTTGGTATCACTTTTAAAAGTTTCTTTAGCCCCTACCATTTCCAGTTGCCCTGGAATATTGTTGCCGGCGGTAAGCACTCTGCCGCGAACCTTGTTTTCCAAGGCAATGTTGTTCGCATGTCTGACGTGCGAACCCACCAAGTTGTTAGGAGTAATCTTGTTGCGTAGGGTAAAACAGAAGAGACACTCACCGCAGTGACACTTGGAAGCCATGACGCAGCCGTCGGGGTCGAGAGGCGTCGTCTTGAAGTTACACACTTGGCCGGTCATGTTGCAGGGGTTGCTGCAGTGGTGGGTTTCGTTGGGTGTGTCTGCGTGAAGAGTGCCAGCATAGCCTTGTTATGCGCCTGGCTGGAGCGTGAAGATGCCGAGTTAACGCGTATCATAAACCCTTGAAGCGTTTCTGAAACTACTCATGTAAACGATTTCACTCCTTCCGTCGTGTCTCGAAACACTGCGAAAGCAATAAATATCGACAGCACGAAGCGGCACTGCGGGATTTGCTCGTCGCAGCAGATAAGCATTCCGTTTCTGCTTGACTCTTGCGGCTTTACTTTTAAAGTGGCTGTCCAATGCGTTCATTACCGTAACTGCAGGAAAGCCGGCCAATAGCCGCGGCTGTAGTGACTTAATTCTAGTAATGACGTAAAGAACGGCGAGGTCGGGAAGGTGAGAAATATCTTTTGAGCAAGTCTCTATGTTTTTTCTGTGCAAAAACGTTTCGGCTGAGGTATCTTTCGACCCCTCAACTAAGTACGTTCTCGAAGCAGTTACTATATTAAGAAAAGTTTAAAAAATTGTTACACGGCCCCTTAAAATTCGACATTCAGAGGCTCCCAACGCCCAAGAAACTCATGCCACATGTCCCTGAGTAAGCTTTTCTATTGTTGAAGCCAATAATGGCATCATTCCAAGCGTTTGTCTTTCGTGCTCCTCATCGTTGCATAACTTTTATTCGAGTCTGCACAAAATTTTCCCACAGGTACGCATTGTTGAATTCATTGTAATTTATGCAATAAAGCACCTAAATCACGCATGCCCTTGTTTTTTCAATCGCATTTTCTGCGAGATTTTACGCAGAAGGCGTCACGTCTGTTGCACCCGACTTGACCACAGCAGCGCCCGAACACCCGGGAGTAGAGCCAAATAAAGTTTCGCTTTAAAGAGACTCTGCAATACTCTTCGTGCATTGCAAGTAAACCTTTGCCACGTTTAGATTACACAGCCAGGAATACCTGAGCCAAATATTACACGTGAACGTGAAGCGGTAAGCGCGCAAATCGCCGTGAAAGACGCGGAAAAACCAACCGCGCTCTCTTCATTTCTCCTCATTATGCACCCCTGGCATGGCCTCTGCGACGCCAATCGGGCCATGCTGGTCAACTTCGCGGTTAAATTCTGGCATTTCCTGTGACGATCAGCCGTCGTCGGCGCTGTGTATGAACCTCTTCTATGTCTGAACCTGTCCGCATGCTTTTGGTGTTTCTTTTGTTTTGAGTGCGCGCGGAGTTTGAGTGACGAAATGAATATTCCACTTTCAACGAGCCCACTCGACAACAAACGTTTATTGCTCCAAAAACGCCCTACCAGCCTGAGCGCTTGCTTGTGAGCAGGCCACCATGCCTGCTGTTTTGTGGCACCAGACCGGAAATAGACCCGTCCACGTTGCGGGGAAAAGGACGAAACTCCCCGGCCTGTGACATATCGAAGGCCGCCGAACAAAACGCCGCGCGCCGCCCCCCTCTCCGGGCTAGGCACTATATCCGCGGTCACGGAGCAAGAACAAAATGTCCGCGGTTGAGTTGAGCATAAATGTTCCCTCGGGAACATTTATGCGCGACTTTTCATCGCGCCTAGTTTCGCTGATAGTGAACGGATTTTCACAAATCTTGCGGGAGGAGATTGCTGGGACAATAGACTTTGGGACAATAGACTTTACCCCAAAATACATTCCGAGTAGTCGATGGTAAGTGTAGCAGGGTCCCTTTAAAAGCCCGAGTACACCACAGCACTTCTTAGGGATTCCGAACGTGCAAGCAGAAATGACCAGGTGAACGCGGGAGACGCCTTGCTACCGCCTCAAGTTGTGCAAGGGCTTTGCAATTCTGTCGCTTAGGGAACTTCGGTTTCCGATCCGACTTAATGCTTTCAAAGGGTTTCAAACTGTCTTTCGCGCAAATGGGATGCTCCTTGTTCCTACCGGCATGCAGTTTTTATTTGTTTATATACTTGTTTGTTCGTTTGTTTGTTTGTTCGTTTATTTATTTGTTTGTTGCTTGCTTGCTTGCTTGCTTGTTTGCTTGTTTACCCCTAACTCTCTCCCCTGACAGAGGCTCCCGAACTCACCCAATTAAAAGCAATTGCCGCACGCTTGGCGTGCACGGCAATGTGGAGCTACGTGTGGTCTGGGCTCCCGGCCACACGGCGGGCTTCGGAAATGAGGCCGCTCACGCTTTGGCGAGCGCGCTTCTCCACTCCCACTGGCCGCCGCTGATACACGGGCTCACTACCGTCCGTTCACTCCAGGAGCCCGAAGAACCGCGAGACTTGCTGAAGCAACGAGGACGCGAAGCACTTCTGGCCTCGGTACTTCCTAACCCCCATCCATTGCCGAACGGACTGCCGCGAGATTGCGAGATTTTCACACACAAGGCGCGAACTGTTGCTTCAATGACTGATAACGCCATAACCCAGTGGCGAGCTTACGTCCCTCGTCATGGAGTACAGCAGCCAGGCGACACTGAGTTGACCCATCCCGACGTTACCTGTCGAACATGTAACTTCGGCGGCCGTCCGATATGAAGCACCTCGTGTAGGGGTGTCCCGTTCCCGGACTTAACGGGTTTCGCGGGCGTCATCGCGGTCAACTGCCCGCGTATCAGTACTGGGTAACGCCACCACAGCACAACGTCCTGCGTTCGCCCTGTGATTTCGCACGCGAGGCTGACATCGTGCGCCGGACTTTATTTTAAACCATTACTTTTCTCCTCGTCATCCCTATAGGCTTCCTGGTCAGCAGGTTCCTAAAAAAATTATTTATTTATTTATTATTTATTTATTTATTATATTATTTAACCATCCATCCATCCATCATCACCATCCATCCATCCATCCATCCATCCATCCATCCATCCATCCATCCATCCATCCATCATCCATCCATCCATCCATCCATCCATCCCATCCATCCATCCACTCCATCCATCCATCCACATCCATCCATCCATCCATCACCATCCATCCCTCCATCCATCCATCATCCATCACACATCCATCCTCCACACTCCATCCATCACACACCCATCCATCCCTCCCATCCATCCCATCCATCCATCCATCCATCCATCACATCCATTCATCCATCCTCCATCCATCCATCCTCCATCCATCCATCCATCCATCCATCCATCCATCCATCCATCCATCCATCCATCCATCCTCATCCATCCATCCATTCACATATACCATACCCTACATACATCCTCATACATACTTACATACATGCATACATATGTGCTGAAATTTCTGTTAAACTTTTTCGCAGGTGGAGTTACAAAAGCGCTTTTGTGCAAGCAAGCAAATGCACAAAGGCAGTGTATGAAGTAAAAAGTAAGCAAAAAAAAACAACTGAAAGAATACAGGACGCGCAGCCATTTGCACTTAAAAATTTGTGGTTACGGGGCTCATTTTCATTCATACACTGTTGTTAAGGCTAGAAGAAATGTTAGAAATGGCTGAGATATTTCGGTGTTGCTAAATTTGTTACAGTCGTTTACAGGTCACAGGGGAAGATTAGGCATGTAAGTCCGTTGTTACAGGTTACATAGGGCATCAAATCGACTATGAGTGGTCGGGTTGACGACGATGGTGAAAATACCTGTTTGTCTATTCGCTCATTCGGCGGCGTTCCGCTCTCACCATTTTGACTGTGCGATTGAGCAAGACAATCTCGCACTACTGCCGAGTCCTGGCTGGCGCTATCGAACACCCTGTCTTATGGAATGCTTCCGAAGAAGCCGTTGCAGTTATGGACGCCGCTAGGCATCTTTTTATGCGGAATCCTAAGGTGTATCATAAAACGCAAAAGTGAGGGTAGTCGTCGCCGTCCCAGCAGCGTCGACACGAATGATATTAAAATATTCGCCGCTCTCAAGAGAAAACATAAAAAATTGCTCCAATCGACTCTGTGAAGGTGGTTGGACTGCAAAGCTATAAACGACCCTCACAACGACTATATATGCGACATCACTTGAGTTCACACACGTGGCTCTACAAAGAGTGAAACCAGAGGCTCTGGCAGCCGTTCCCAGGCTTTCGCGGGGCCGGCGTCGGCATAACAGAGTGACCTAACGCAGAAGCGACGGCAAAAAGAAAACGGAGAGGAGCGTCTGGTGAAGGAGTAGGAGAAGGGCGGCATGCACGGCTATGGCGTCATCTCTCTCACTGCTTCCCGCTCACTATTGTTCCGTTCTCCGCTAAACCAAACCACGTGAACGCCGTTACCATACTTTATGCGGTTCCCATTTTACACGAGGGCTTTGAATGGGCGCAGGTTGTGGACCCGCCGCTTTGCTCGTTGAGTACACCGTCTGTCTCCCCTTCCTTGTCTCCTCGTGTGGGCGTAGTTTGGTAAGAGGATGGGCTGCCGCTCCGTTCATCCATTCGTGTACAGGTCGGATTCCGGGTGGTGCCAGTTATTTATTCATTTACGTAGGCGTTTTCTGCTTACGTGGACACGGTACCTCTACTGCTAGGTGAAGCAAAAACGCAGACGAACCCAAATATGTTTTTTGGATCGCCGGCGCTGGAACCATGGGCCTTTTATGCTAGGCTAAAACAGCATCTTGGCAGTATAGATTAAGAATTAGGCTGATGCGGGCTGCGTTAAGGTACGTGCGCAGTAGCGTCGAACTTGCCGTGCCGCCTTGCCGACGGCCGCCAGCGGCAAAGCACCGCGTCGTCGGTGAAGGCCCCGC
>JABSTR010001101.1:0-86241 GCA_013339765.2 Haemaphysalis longicornis | reverse complement strand
AATGCAAGAGTAATTAGGGTCATTAATTTGGCGATAAATGACGCAATCATCTGCGAAAAACGGAAACTTGAGGATATATTATTAGGCAGGTCTTTTATATAAATTAAGAACAGAAGGGGACCAAGCGCCCTTCCACAGATACCATATATCAACAGCGCTCAATACAAGCTGAAACAGACACGACTCACAAGGTTAGTCAAAGGATTGCGGTGAACACCTGTTGGTAAAACAACAAATATTAATGTTTCTAAAAATAGCATACTTCCAATATTTGATGTCCTCGAAAATGTCAAGCGGGTGGCTCCTGAGCCTGAAATTCAACCTATGAAAGCTTGGCCAAGAAGAACTGTTTTGTCTGATGCATCCAAAGACTTCTATGCTGAAAAAATACCGCATATTAGTGCTTCAATTTCGACAACAACCCAGTCAGGTTTTTAAAACAGATTACTTTCACCGCGTATGTCTCTACACATTCATAATCAGATTTTTAGTTGCGGAAAGTATACAAAACACTACAGATTTAACTCAATGCTTCTCGCACACTTGATTCTTACAGGTACCAGCATCGATGGCTGCTTGCGGCCGTGGAAGAGTCTGGACTAAGCCCAGCGCCCTTCCACAGTGTTACGAACCACATCGAGGTGCATCACATCGCACTTGATGCTTCGGGGCGCACTGAGGTGGCCTCTGTGTCATCCGTCATGCCGTAACACCAATACTTCATTAGCTACGTAATGGCTGCACTGTTTCGTTAGCCATCCTAATTGCAGAGATAATTTCACATGGTTTGCACGCAGGGAAATATCCGAAAGTAAAAATGTTTGTGTTCTGCCACCATAAAAATGTACTTTGAGTTTCAATAAACTTTGTAATCATGCTCCATATGGTTCTTTTAGACAATTTCTTTATGTTTTTTAAACCTTTGTGAACATTTCTACATATCGGCTGAAAAAGTGACCTCGGTGTCATATTATGACTATTCCTTCAGCATCACTCACCCACAACCTGAACGCAAACCCAAGCTTCACCCATATGTAGAGGGATGTTCCTTGCTCATCTAAAGTTTCCGGCTGTTTTGGACAGCCTGATGCACTTAACTTGTGGTATGGACGCATTTTATATTTATCTGTACACAACTAAATTATTAAGAGCGATGATGTTCAAGCTCGTGGTTGGGCCGGGCGAACGTGTGCAGGAAAACCCGGTAAGGCGATGGGACTCGTGTCGCCGCCTGTCGGATGCGCGACACAACGGGCACAAGCACGGCATTGCAAACGCGTCGCGAGGTGGCTGTCTCTAACGCTGGTTGCGACGAGTGGTGAAATTTTAATGGTGCAAAGAGAAGAATTGTTGCCATAATGAAAGAAGCCAAAAGGGCGAGAAGCGATAACGTTAATCAACTTCTTATTTAGCGCCCCATCACACAGGCCCAACGGTGCCCTCCGAGCGAGTTCAAAGATTTTGAGCAAACACTCGTCTTTCTAAGCCCTCCGTTACTCTTGGAGCTACACCGCAAAGCTGGTGGGCCCGCGTAAGTTGTACATAATTTAACGAACGAGCGTTCATTGCTCTTTGGGGGCCTAACGACGGCACCGCGCAGAAAACTTTGCCGAGTCTCCGTGCATAACCAGAAGAAAACTTTGCCGAGTCCCCAAGCACAACCAAGCAAAAACCTATCCGAAGAAAGCTAGGTAGTCTTCGGGGCACCAGTGCGAAGCTGCGCCAATTTTTTTAACCGTCGTATTTGGACCAACAGTTTTTAGCGATATCTGCATAAGGAAGTGTGCATCAATCAGTGGTCCATTATATGTGGGTCATTACTTATACCTAAAATAGCAAGTAAGATCCTCAGACCTCTGATGCACTTATAACGATTTCTTTTTATTCAGCCCGATGTGATGCAGTGTTGAGGCGAGTTGCTAGTTTCTTCTTGTTATAATGCTTTATAGAGTGTTGCAGTACTTTTACTAGAGCGGATACTCTTGCTGCGAGTCTTAAACAAATGTGAGAATAATGGGAAATGCTTTTACCAATGTTGGTTTGAACCGAGACTCGCCTTTCACGTGTTTTAGGTGGTATATTTCTGCTCGAGAAGTTTTGTTTCCTTGAAGTGCAATAATCAACTATGCACGGCTCTAATGAAGCAGACACGCCAAGTACTAGTGCCGCCATGGAGACTTCACTGCATCATCCGCCATACACTTCAAAATTGCTGAAAATGCACGCGAACTCAGAGTTCTGCATCAAGTCGGCGGTACGGCCAGCAGATCTCCCGAAGTACCGCATGGGTCTTCTCTGACAACGACGCAGGCGTGGACAGCTCGATTGCACATGATTCGATTTCCAGCACTTAAGAAGCAACGTGCTTAGTTCTTTAGGAATAATTGGCTCTTTGCGCGAAATAGCGTCGATCCCCGAAAAGGCCGCCCTCCACAAAAAGCGGAAGTACTTAAAAAAAAATTGAAGCCGTTCCACTCAATGTGAAAGCTGTCGGAAGTGCAGAGCAGTGATTCGCCACAGTGGGCTGTGGCGCCGCTATCCGCTCACTCTTGCCACCCTTCGCGCTCTTCGCCGCCCTGTCTCATTCCTCTCCTAATGGATTCAAAGGAGGTTTGTCGTATGCAATTCGAATTTCCCGCCTTCCCAGTGCTCGTGCGCCCCCTGCCTGAAACTGCGCTAGAGGGAGTTTTGTTCTTTGAAGTGGAAAAGGCTACCTGAATGCCCATGAAGAACACCTCAAGCTGAAGGGGAGACGAAAGGCAGCAGTAATGAAACATAGAGCACTTTGGGGATACAATAACTACGAGGTAGTGCGAGGCATCTGGAAAGGGGTAATGGTACCGGGGCTCACGTTCTCTAATGCCGTATTATGCTTAAAGTCAGATATCCTGCAGGGACTGGAGGTTAACCAAAAGGCAGTCGGCAGATTAGCACCGGGAGCTCACAGTAAGACTACAAATGAGGCGGTACAAGGCGATATGGGCTGGGCTTCATTTGAGGCGAGGGAAGCGCAAAGTAAAATACGCTTTGAGGAGCGGCTTAGACATTTACATGAGAACTGGGCAGCCAGAGTGCACAGGTACCTGTACCTTAAAAGTGGGGACACCCAATGGCGGAAGAAAACGCGAAAGCTGGTGACTAAATATAACTTGACCGCGGCGAATAAACAAGGGGGAGCAGTTAAAAAGCAAGTGAAGGAAACGGAGACGCTCATGTGGATAAAGAGGATGGAAAAAAGAGATCACTGGGAATCTATAAAGCAAGCAAACAAGAGATCCGGAAAGAGAACGTTTATGACAACAATAAAGGTAGCGCGTTGCTCTTTGAGGCGCGGGCTGGATGCTTGAGAACTCGAACTTACATGAGCAAATATTCGTCCCAGATTAGACATGTGTGGGATGTGGCAGGGATAAAGAAACAATCGACCACATAGTAATAGAATGCCAAAAGATTCAGCCGGATAGAATTGGGGGGAAAGTCCTACTAACTGAGGCACTGGGCTTCGCAGTTGATGGAAGCGTTAACTGGTCAGCAGTAGGTATTACTAAGCAGAGGCTGGAGTATTGGTGGAAAAAAAGCAGGGAAGTCGATAAAGTGTCATCCCAGGCAGGGGTAGCGGCAGGGCAGAGTTAAAAAGACATCCGAGTTGAGGGATAACTACAGTTAAATTACTAAGATAGGCTAGATGGCGCATGCCGTCACCCCGATTCAAAGGGGAGGCCTTTAATCATCATCATCATCATTATTATCATCATGCAAAGCCCTTTAGGGGCTCCCCTGTCGTCATAGCTCGCCCCACGACGTGCCGTCGTCACGGCGTCCCAGAGAAGCTTTGATAATCAAACGGTTTTATAGTCATAACCGCTTAAAATTCGTGAACCGTGAGCGCTTATGTTACATCTCCCCGTTGTTTAGCGCAAAGAAAACCGCCGGTACAATGAGACAAAATACATGTAATTAACCGGCAGCTTCCGCGTTCATTTAGTTAAGAACAGCTTGCTTGTTGTTTGTTTTTTAGCGGCAAAGGCAGCAGTGTAAGAAAAAACCTCCGTCGCATGCCCCCGCGCGAGGGACACGAGTAAATAAATGCAAAGCATTGGGGGTGGTCACGTGGCGTAGGTTGTGGTAGTTGGCGGTGGTAGTTGTAGTTGTGTTGTCGTAGGGGTTGGTAGTTGGGTTGCGAGACGAGATAGAGAGAGAGGAGAGAGAGAGACGAGAGACGAGAGACGTAAGTACGTAACGTGTTATTTATTGCCATCGTTTGCCCCCCCCCTCTGCGGGGCAATCGGTTGGATCTTTTTTTTTTTTGTTTCTTTTCTTTTCTTTCCTTATTATCCCTCTCGGGAGGGCAGTGCGCCATCGTCGAAGTTCATAAGCGATGGAAGCAACACCTTCAGCCAGTACCGCGACGCGAGCCAACGCCAGCGTTGCAGTACCAGTTCAAGACATCGTGCCATGCTCTTCATCGACGGCGGCAGAAGACAAGGCGGCGAGACGGCGCGCTGCCGACGCCGAACGCAAGCGTCTGAAGCGCGCTGCCGACGCCGAACTTCGTGCACGAGAAGCCGCGGCCAAACGTCAACGTCGGGCCGCGGATCCTTCGCTCGGGCAACGAGTATATTCGTAGCGCGCGCAGTAGAGGGAGAGGAGGTAGCACCTGCTGCTGCAACGGCTGCAACGCCTCTTTCAGCGCCGGGGCACGCGCATGCGCGCCCGCACCTGTTGTTGAGAGCGAGGAGGAGCGGGGGAGGGGCGCACGTGCTGGCTGGCTGCGGACATAGAGTTCTCTATGGCTGCGGACGCCGAGTTACGGACGCATAAAGCGGTAACCACATGCACGCGCCTGCGCGCTAGATTTTACGCGCTCGCACGCTCACGCGTCCCGAGGCGCGTGTGAAGGAGGAGGGCGAGCAACTACACGAAGGGCGCGCGAACGCCCACCGTTCCGCGCTTCACTAGCGCAGCCCAATGTCTCTAGACCACACTGGGCGGAATCGCCTGACTGCGGACACAAATGTGCACTACTTACAGCTCGCAAAATTGATATTAAAACGAATAAAAGCTTTCTTTTTATTCCGAGATGTAGAAAAAGCTACTGTTTTTTTACCCAGCCGATATACGCAGCCGCCGCAGCTGAGTCGACGCGACACCAAGTACACACAGCAGCCGAACCTAGCCACGAGCCGAGCCCACTAGCCGATCTGGTGGTATGGTGGTACTGTACGCGGTCGGATTCGCTCGCTAGTTTCGTGTGCCGCTCTTCCATCGTCTGCTGCCGTTTATCCTGATTTGTCTTGGAGAAATGGTCGCTACGCTAACTCGCAGCCATCTGCTGCTGCTGGCTACGCGAGTAGCTAAGACAGTCATCCGAAGACGGCAGCGAAAACGAGAGCGGCGTTGCTGGGTGCGGCCTGTCTTCTTGGCGCGCAAACAGGAAGGCCTGTACCACACAGCCGTGAGTAACTTGTTGCTCTTTCGCAGTGAATTAATGCTGTGCCCTGTTATTGTAGGTATGGTTAGCTAAGTGGGCTAGTAACAACGGATATTGTTGTTTTCTTTTTAAGCACAGCGTGTGCACGGTAGTCACAACGAAGAGATTGTTGTTTGTTTTCTAAGCACAGGGTGTGCACGGGAGCCCGCGTTATAATAAGCGCTCGCTTGTCCTTCGCTGTCCGCGCATTGGTTGCGTAAACGAAGCATCCCACTGTTGACAACTCTGTTGACAAGTGTGTGCTTTTCAAGTTTCCTTGAGCGGGGAGGGAGTCATTCTGGCACTACTCAATTTCAATTATCCACCCTTTTCACGGCCCTTTCGAGATTACGCAGTGTACAGGTAAATGGAATGGTTATGTTCAACTTCACCAGTGTACTTTCTTTCTCCCTACAGATGCGTCGAATGCGTGAGGGCGACCACCAATTTTTTTATAAGTTTTACCGCATGACGCCCCAGCTGTTCGACAAGCTTCTGGGCTTTGTTGCCGCGGATTTAACGCGGCAGAACTTCATCCGAGAGCCCCTGGAGCCAGGCGAAAGGCTTGCCATAACCTTGAGGTTGGTACAAGCTGCTTTTTGATGCTGATGCGACAGCATAAACATTTCATTGTAAACGCCATGGATGCATACCTCAGCTTAAACAAGGCAATTAAAACATTGTTGAATGTTATAAAACACTTTTGTTGCAGTTGTGTTGGCCATGCATGGTGAATTGTATGAGAAATTACTTTTTCTCTGTGCTTCAGCTACCTGGCTTCAGGGCAGGACATTTGCAGTGTGGCATTGGCCTACCGTGTCGGTGTTGAAACTGCCCGAACCAGCATCCACCTGACCTGCAGAGCCATTTGGGCTCGTCTCAAGGACCACTTTATGAAGGTAAGGAGCATCAGAGCCCTGCAGCAATTTTTCCTTTCAATGAATGCGACACTTCATATATATATATATGCGGTGCAAACAATTCCTTAAAAGGCTTGATCATTGGAGTTGCTGTCATCCTGCGCTGGTTTAAGTACCTGGCATACGATTTCGATATCATCCAACTCAGCACACCACAGGACGCAGTATCGATGTGGGTGAAATCTTCAAACGTAGCCGCTCCAACATCCCACACTGCTAGCACGGAGGTCATCGAAAATGTCGGATGCTGCGGCAGGTGGCATCCTAGCTGTGGGGTTCTGGACTGTGTCACTATCCTCGTCCTCACTGCCAACCACAAATCCCGCACGCCGAAAGCAGTTGTGGATTGTGTCCTGTGTCATTGGCCTCCAAGCATCACACAGGATACTGATAGCCGACAGCACATCCACAACATAGGTATTGTCACTGTCCACACACAACAGTGTGCAATTCGGGAGGCACGATAGGTAATGCAGCTTCGAGTTCTTGATGGTACCTTGGTCCACTGGTGGCATTCGGCGGCAAAAATTCAAAGAGCACCGAAGCTGCAGTCCGAAAAATGGAACGGTGTGCTGTGAGGCGTCTTAACTATCGGTCGTGGATATGCATGTACTTCAATGGGACAAGTGGCCGTGCCGTGAGGGTGTCCGAATAAAAGTCTGCGAACCAGTCTGTTTGCCTTTTGTGGCAGTATGTAATTTATTTGCATACTCTGGCTTTCAAAATGCAGTAATCACAGCTGTGCATTGTCCAAATAAAAAATGGTGCAGCAAACAGTGTAACTCAGCAGCAAGTGATAGCATGCGTTCAGCATAATTGGAGGCCTTCCCGTAATAGAATTTGTTGCAGCATTCAATGGATGTATGCAAAGAAAAGATGAATGAGTCGTTTTTTTCGCACTGCATCGTGCAAACATATTGAGGTAAAAATGGGTGCTGTTCAGCCAACAAGTTTGTCGCTCGTTGCTTTGCAATGTATTCCAGACACCAACCAAGGCTGAGTGGGCCAAGATCGCTCGGGACTTCACCACGCGTTGGCAGTTCCCAAACTGTTTGGGGGCAGTTGATGGAAAACACGTCGCCATAACTTGTCCCCCAAAATCTGGAAGTGCCTACTTCAATTACAAGGTAAGTCAGTCTGGCCATTTATGCACCTTTTGACCTTTCTTTCACCTTAAAAATGGCCGTATACTGAAACAGGCAGCAGTGGTGCGGGAGAAGTAGTGTGCCCATGTCTCCCAGAGGATGTGTGGTAGCTGCGTAGACAGCCAAAAGTGATCGCCGTCGGCATATAGGGCAACACGTAGGCAGTAATTGGTGTTTTTTTTGTTTTTTTTTTCAAGAAATAAATTATTGACGTGTCTTACTGCTTCCCTATCATTGTGTACAGTTGTAATTCACCTTTGTTAGTTTGAACTTTCATAGATTCGAACTGAGACGGCGTCCCCTTGTGGTGTAAATTAATGAGGTTTTACTGTAATCACTTATTACTGTAGATCCCACCTATACGTACTGTTTGCATGTGCTAATGTTGTGTCTTATGCCTTTTGTTGCAGGGCACTTTCTCGATAGTCCTGATGGCTGTGGTGGACAGCACCTGCAAGTTCGTGTTGGTGGACGTGGGTGCTGAGGGCCGCCAGAGCGACGGCGGCATTTTTAAGAACGCAGAGTTCGGGAAGGCCCTCGCCGAGGGGCAGCTGGACATCCCCTCACTTGGGCAGCTCCCAGGCACGACCAAAGTTGCGCCTTACGCCTTCGTTGGGGATGAGGCGTTTCAGCTGCGGCGAGATTTTATGCGCCCCTTCCCAGCTAAGCACCTGGAAGACGAACGGAGAGTCTTCAATTACAGACTCAGCCGAGCAAGGTATGATATCAGGCCATTTCTTTGGGTATGCTGAGCTTGCCGTACTTAATTTCAAACAAAGACAAAAGACATTTGAAATAAATTTATACACACTTGACGTGACATTAATGAAGGGAAATAAAAACAATGAACACGAAAAGGAGAACAGCTTTTAAAACAGAAACAACATTCAGAGGCGTACAGTCAGCCACAGCTCTAATGCAGCAGTTCTTAATTTCAGTACATGGCTGCTGGGCAAAACAATTCAGAGAGAAAACGTAAAAACAGAAGAGGCAGAAAAAGTGCACAACGTACAGCTCACAATACTCAGTTCAAACTCTCGGTACGGCCCACCATGCTTGCCGTACTTAATTTCAAACAAAGACAAAAGACATTTGAAATAAAATTAATTACACACTTGACGTGAAAATGAAGGGAAATAAAAACAATGAACACGAAAAGGAGACAGCTTCCAGAAACAACATTTAGCCACAGCTCTAGGCAGTTCTTAATTTCAGTACATGGCTGCTGGGCAAAAACAACATAAAAACAGCAGAAAAAGTGCACAACGTACAGCTCACAATACTTAGTTCAAACTCTCGGTACAGCCCACCATAGGTCGCTTCACAGTTATTTCGTTTATGCAATTTCGGCAGAGGAGGAAGAACCACAGCTCCTGTGTGGTGATGGCTGCTGGGCAAAAACAATTCAGACAACAGTTCTTGGACAAAACGCAAAGTAAATAAACAGGCGTGAGAAGGCAGAACAAACTCCAGAAACTTCGGGCGTACAGCTCTATGCACAGTTGCAGGCGCTAGAGTTCACAACACCAGCTCACAACTCAGAACTCTCGGTACAGCCCACCATGCTTGCCGTACTTAATTTCAAACAAAGACAAAAGACATTTGAAATAAAATTTAATACACACTTGACGTGACATTAATGAAGGGAAATAAAAACAATGAACACGAAAAGGAGACAGCTTTTAAAAGGTACCAGAAACAACATTCAAAGGCGTACAGTCAGCCACAGCTCTAATGAAGCAGTTCTTAATTTCAGTACATGGCTGCTGGGCAAAAACAATTCAGAGGGAAAACAGGTAAAAACAGAACAGCCAGAAAAAGTGCACAACGTACAGCTCACAATACTTAGTTCAAACTCTCGGTACAGCCCACCATACTTTTAAATCGGTTTTAAAAGGTCGCTTCTTCTGAAACCTATTTCGCACTTGTTATTTCGTTCTACCAGGAGGTGCGCAGAGAATGCCTTTGGCATCACGGCAGCGAGGTGGCGCATTCTGCTTAGAACCATCCAGCTCCTGCCCAAGAACGTGGATTTTGTGGTGAAGGCGGCGTGTGTTCTCCACAATTTCCTGTCAATCCACAACGAACAGTGCCAACAGTTCTTGGACCACGAGGACAACTTCGGGAATGTGGTCGCAGGGCAGTGGAGGCAAGGTGTTCAGCAGGCGTCGGGACGGGAGCACGGGGACCCCTGCTATTTCCCACTTCAAGGGACGCAGTCCAGAAACTTCGGTGCGGATGCTGCAGATGCCAGGGCCCTCTTCTCAGCCTACTTCTGCAGCAGCGCTGGAGAGGTCCCTTGGCAGTGGCACCAGCCAGGGGTCTCCAAACAAGGGGCTCTCAAGCGCTTGCAAGAGCAGGGGCTGCACCCACTTTGCTGAAGGTAAACTGCTCCTTTAATAGCAAAGACACCCTGAATCATGCTTACCCATCTAATATTGGCCTACGGTACTCATATTGCACCATGCAAGTCAACATGCCTCATTCGGTATGCCCACGTTTTGTCAGCTCTAAGAAGGACAAGAGGCACCACACTTAGCTACTCTTAAATTGCTTGATCACTTCCATGATCTTCACGCGCATGTCCAGGTGGTGCTCCTCTTTGACTTCCCTCATAGACCTCACGAGCGACAACGCAAAATGATGGTGGTCGTCTTGCTCCTCTAGGCTGTTTGTCAGTTTTCCCAGATGCTCTATGAGCAAGCTGTCGTCGTCATCTTTCTTTTTTCTTTTTTTGGGTGGCTGCATGCTGGCAAGGCTGGACCCCTGGCTTTCCAGTGACGTTGCCGCCAACCCAAGCGGTGATGCAGTTCCCAGCGCTGATGGTGCCGACTCACTTGACTGCGTTGACTCAAATGATGACAACGCTGGTTCCAGTAGCGACGGGGTACACTCAACTGACACCGCCGGCGCTGGATACAGATCAGCGTGGTCGTCAGTCTCATCAAATTCAATGCTGTCAAATTGACTGCGACACATTTCTCTGAAAAGACTTTCTGGCGTGTCCTGACTTCCCACCTGCCGGGCATCCTGCTTTTTCTGTTTCTTCTGTGGCTCGAAATTGCCAGAAGTCCTGCACAGCAAAAATGAAGGTGTATGTATTGGTGTATAGGTGTGTAAAAAAGTGTCAATGTTTGCCCTGAAACACGGCAAAATATTCCAGCAGACAGCAACAAAAACATTCCCACTGTTAATAAATGTATGCTTCTTACACTACCATAGTGTATGTGTACTAGCACACTCGTTGCTGCACTGTGTTATACAGAAAGCCTCATGGATCTCGCATGCCATTCTGAGTTCCTTTTTTAACTTCCGGCTGCCGGCATACGCTTTGAGCAAGTTAGTGTGTTTACGCAGGCGATCGTTAATGCAACGTCAAACATGCCAACACTCCCATTGTTAATAAATGCATGCTTGTTACACTACAGCATAGTGTGTGCGAACACAGTTATAATTGTTTTGTTTTTCATTATAAGGGGGGAGAGGGAAAGTACATTTATTCGTCCCATGTTCCCAGCACACATTCATGTCCTGGGTGAGGACTATGAGAGAACTGTCGTCCGGGTTTACAATTTGTAATATTTTGTTAGTAATGCTGTCTGGACCTGGGGTGCAGAGTAGGTTCTCAGGTATTCATGAATGGTAAAGTATCTCACATTTTCTTTGCACAATAAAGGACGAACGTTTAAAGAAACAAGGTATTTCTCGCGCTGTTGAGTTATGAGGTCATCACCTTTGGCACCACTCACTTCTGGCTGATATGTCATGTATATATTTCCTACATGGTTCAGAATTGCAAGGGGGTCACTGCTGCATGTAGAAAAAAACTGCTGTTTGCTTGATTAAAACCTTCATCACTGCAAGTTTGTGTCCTTTCTTCATATAGGTTCTCCAATGAGTGACCCCACCAATCAGTGAAGGCAACAAAATTCTCACCTCTGTTGACTCTACCCGTATAATCAGGCAAGTTTTAATTACCATAGGTTTCTACTTTTGGAGCACTTGCAAGTTGCACATTGCAGCTGAGGCTTTGATACTGTTCCAAGCGATTTTCAGCTTTCAATCGCGACTCTATTCTAGTGCGGGAGCGCGGGGCACGGACAAAAGTGTACGCAAAGTGAATGAGTGCAGGGCAAATACTTATCAGTAACAAGCACTCCGTCTACGTCCTTGCCTTGACTGGTCGCATATCGTGTAAAATTCTGTAGCGTATTATCAACTTCCACCAACACTGCCGCAAGGCTCACATTCGCAAGCTACGACGCGAAAACCACGGTAGCTTTTTTTTTTTTCGCTAGTTTGTAATGACACTAAAAGCGTCAATAAACTTACTCGCGGGTTTTCATGGTGTCGCGCAGGAAGAGGAGCAGCTTGTAGTACCGCCAGGGAGCCGGCGTCTCTTCGTCGTCGGCGTCTCTTTCGGCGGAGTCGTCGGCGTCTCTTCGGCGGAGTCGTCGGCGCAGTCGGTGCCCATGCCACTTTTTTTTTTTTTTCTGGGCTGCGACGTAGCAGCGGCGAAACTTGTCCCGCAGAAACTTCCACCGCTTTTGCAATGCTGTGATGCACTCTGCGTAGACAAAATGAAATGATCAGCTGCTCCTGTCAACTGCCATGCCGACGGAGACACGCCGTACGTACCTTTGCTGACTTTTCCCGCAAACATTGCAGCGCAGATTTCCATCCACAAGGCGGCTTTGAGCTGCCGGTTCTTGTGGTCTTTATGCGTGGCCAGCCACAAAGACGTTCGGCTGGCCACGCAAGAAATCAGTCTTTCGCTGTCAATTGCCGTGGGCATAGCGGACGCGGTCCCGTAGGCGGCCATTGCGGATGACAGACAGAAGGACCGGATGGCGGAAGTTGCGAGACAGCGGCGTTTGGTTGGCTGCTGCCGATGTCGCAACTTCCGGCGCGCGGAAAAATATCTGGCACAGCCAGATCTTGCCGAACGCGACGCGCTTCGCCAGGCGCGCCGTCTCCGGCCGTCACGTGGTAGCGCATAGGCGCGTGAGCGCGTGGAATCTAGCGCGCAGGCGCGTGCATGTGGTTACCGCTTAACATCGTGAGTTAAAGAAAATGCTCTGCATTTAAAAAAAATGGCGCCTTCCAAACTGCGCAGTAAAGGCGCCGGCACGTGCGGAATAAAAAGCAAGCACCTAAAAATAACACTCCCGCTTGGGCTGTGTCAAGCAGGGGGCGCGCAAACATGGCGAAGGCGGGAAATTTGAAACTCGTTAAATCCATCGGGAGAAGAGTGAGACCGGGCGGTGAAGAGCGTGATGGGTGGTAGCAGTGAGCGAATAACGGCGCCACAGCCCATTATGGCGACTCGCTGCTCTGCACTTCCGACAGCTTCCAAGTTAAGTGAAACGGCTTTAATTTTTTGTGCTCGCTTTTCCTCCCGCACGTTCCGGCGTTGCACTGCCACTTTTTTCGCTTACTATCGCAAAAACCAACCCAACGAGCGTTCCTAACCAAATGAACACGGGCGCTGCCGGTTAATTGCGCATATTTTGCCTCAAATGTACCTGCAGTTATCTTCGCGCGAAACAACGGGCAGATGTATGACAAGCGCCAATGGTTCACGCGTTTCGAACGCTTATAACTACATAAATAGCTTGGCTTTCGAGGCCTCTGTGGGACGCCGCGACGACAGCCGTTACGACCGCATGCCGTGGGGGTTTACGTGGGTCCAGCGAGCGAGCTACGACGACAAGGGGAGTCCAAAGCCTAGAGGCTGGACAGCGCATCCTTAAAAACAGGCACGCGCCTCCACGCGTAGGTAACGCCTGTCATGCGCTGTTTTCAACGCGCACCCCGCCGAGAATCGGAGAGCAACACACTATCACAAGCGGCGCAAACAAAAGATCACCGCGGGAAGCGGGTCGCTGAAATGCACCTGCGTGAGGTAGGGCTGCCCTGCGTCACCCAACGGCACGGTAGTCACGAGCAACCAGGGTGCTCTGTGCGACGCACCGGCACTCCTCCTGCCACCTCGGCGGCTGCTTGCACTGCTCTCGGGGCCGGGGAAGACTTGTGTTCAGGAAATGGCCCGTACACTTGCACATTCACAGGTTGAAGAGGCGATTAGGTTTCTTGTACAGTCGTAAAAACTGTTAACAACAACAAAACACGAGGTGCCTGCCTACGCACAGAGTGGCAGTTCACGATAGCTACAGCCGCATCTTTGGCGCCTGGTTATCGGCACTGTTACGAATCGGCCCGCGCCGCCGTACTTTCCCGCATCACTCCTCGGCTGTGCGGCGAAGCCACTGCGTGCCCCTTTCAGCCGTCAGGCGCCACCATGTCGGTGAATCATACTTTCACGTCTCGACAAGCCCGGGTCAGACGCTTCGCTATCGACGCATTTCAACGGTTGCCGGCCCGGCGAGGCGCGTCGCAACCCGTTAAAGGACACAGAGGCCCCGCGATGTCAGCGAAGTCCTCCTCTCTCCCCTCTCTCGGACTCAACGTGCGCGGAGGCTATGAACTGCTCACGAACTCTGGAAAGAGCGTTGTGTGTGTCTCTGACGTTCGTGGCGTGTTGCCGCTTGTTAGCGTTTTGACCGTTATCGCTTTTGGGTATAAATAGAGCTGCCCAAGCGTTGTAAACCATTCCTGTTAGAGCAGCGAATCGATGTTGTCGCTCTGCTCGAGTCCTGTACTGTAACCTCGCCCGTCGGGGCATTGTTCTTTGGCTTCGGCTCACCTCTCGCTATGAAGTAAACAGTTTACGTTAGCCTTCGGCTTCTGGACTTCTTCACGGCTGCAACAGCGGCTGGCCTCTCGCATCATACACGCTACCACCACTCGTATGTCGGAGGCCACGCAGTTCGGATCGGGTGCCCCCGCCCGGTCGCAACAGCACTCACGATGCTGCCCTACTGCACTCGGGTGCTTCAGCGCATGCGCACAGCCTGGCTTAGCAGCCCAAGCGCTATCGTAAGTTGCCGCTCAGTGCACACGCTGGCACCTCGTTCTTTGTTTTGTCGCTAACAGTTTTGACGACTTTACTTTTCTTTCGTTCTTTCGATCTTTCAGCGCACTTGTTGAGGCTGCATTTTTCAAAGAAAGCATTACATTTCACCCGCAGAGAAAAGGATGGACAATAACAACACACAACTGTCTTAGACTCTTGTAAGTACGTGTATTAGCACCGGAACACAACAAAATTTTTTAAGCGAACACATCAGATTGATTTGCGGGGCGTTGGCTTCGCGAGATGAATACCCTTCACCAGCAGGCTGCACAATGTGCGAAAGCAATGCCGAATCACTTCAACGCATGTGAGCCTTGAGCATTTTGAGTTTGCAATGTCATGCCTACAAGCCTTCTAACTTCGCGGGAAAGTGTTAATGAGACAGCGTTACCCGGCACCATTTCTTCGATTTCGCCGTGGCTATTCGCCGTCGAAATTAGCGGTGCTCATCAAGCGTCCGGTGAAATACGTCATCGCTGCAAACCGGAAGCTACGACTGAGGCAGGCAGATTCGAATTCTCCTTTCGAGCTGGAATACGCGCAGCACCAGCTGAAAAGTGGAAAGGACCATAGAGAGTCGTAATAAAAACTAGGGGGGGGGGGGTACGCTGGAGATGCAATTATTTAACCGCCACGGATCTGATTGTGGGACGTAGGGCCCGATTCTCGGCTGCACAAATTCACAGTGATCTGCAAATTTGCCGGAAGTCTTTTCTGATTGGCTTTCAATTTTGGTCACGTGCTCCCGGTTGTGTGTGCTGTCGTCATTTTGACGTTTCATGACGTTTGGGGACACCAGTGCTAATGTTTCTCTTATTTCTTTTTACTGAAAGCCCATAATTATTGGCCGGTAATGACACACTAGTCTAAATGCAGCGGACATGACAACGTATGCCTGTCCTTGCTATTCAACAACAATACGGCTTGTATACGTCACGCACTCTCTGTGATTGCCTAACAAGGCGGGATGTAATTTAATCAGTTGACGGGAACGTTTACGTCACACATTGGCAACTTGAGCCTGCGTAAAAGTGACGTAATGTTACGTAATAGCTTGAAAATGGCGGTTGTTATCGCCGTGAAATAGGGCTAAAAATTTCACCGACCTTCGGCGCAGTGTAAACCCCGTGAATATGCAGCAGGCGCAGTTTCACATGACGCGTGGTTTAGGGCATATTTTCTATCGGAAGAAATAATAGTTTCGACTGTTTTTAAGTCAGCGATCACGGAGCATACAAATAACGTGCCGTAGTTTGCTGTTATGTTTGGCAATAACATAAAAAATTATTTGTTTGGCGTAACAGAAACATAACAGGGCAGTGGTATTTGACAAAGAGAATCCAATGCATTATGACAAAGAGAATCCAATGCATGACATTTGTCGACACTCTTTTTAGTAAGCTGCTGGGTCACATGATGTCTGTTTTATGCATCTCTGCGGTGATTGAGGTCGAGTTTGACGAATGAATGAATCGGCGACATCGGTACGCTCCGCGGTTATCAGGCGTAGCGGTTCATGCCCTTAAGCGTCATACAAGCGATGGTCGCGACCGTCTTTTTCTGTGATCATGCCATAAACTTGTAGTATGGCAGCAGACGATAGCGTGGCGTGGTGGCGGCCGAGAAGGTGATAACTTAGCAACTTGCATTGAAGCAGAGAGCTCAACTATGCTCCTAAAAGCAATTAAAAGAAATAAATAGATACGGTAAAAAAGATTGTGTGATGTTCTCTAGCTCAACATCCCCCTTTCGCTCGCTTTTGAATCAACGTTACTCGATCGCCTTGTGGCGTTGACGCCAATTTTGACCTGCAGAAATGTGTTTCCCTTAGAAGCCTCAGCTACCGTATTAATTCTTAAAATACACGTCAAGGGTTTTTATATCTTCTTTGCGCAATATTTTATACCTTGGTTGGGATCTTTATACGTGAAGCTTCCAATTACACTGCATGTCGTCATAGCTATACGTTATGATGTCACTGACTGCTTACGTTGTACTTAAGAAAAAAAAAAACATGGGGACTTCACTGTAAATTTGACTGTAAATCACTTCACTGTGATTTTCGAATTTGACTTAACTTTGGGCTTGGCGGTGGGTATGTGTACTCAGATTCGGATTTTTTGTGTGCCATCAATTTCGGTTTCGACTACTAAAGCATCGACGGCTCGTTCCGGGGCGGAATCACTGTTACCGCCCAATTCCAGTGGCTGCAATGAGCAAATACTAATTGGCTGGAATGAAATGGATGCGTAAAGCAGTATCATCGCCGTGTAGCCTCTACTCTAACACTAGTAATGAGCTGCACTTTTAAAAACGGACGCGAAGTCAGGTAGACGGTACCAGGTACCAGGTACCAGGTAGACGGTACGAGCACGCTCTTTGACTATAGTCCCGTTCATGAAGACGCTTGCGAGGACAACACGACCTCGTTAGCGCCTAAGCCAAAAATCTTTTACTACCAGTAAGTAAATGTGTACAGCCGTCGAACTTCTCTTCACGTAAGAATAGAGAGTTTCAGCTGACCGTAAGCATAAGTTTACTCGTGCTCAGCATTAACAAAGCTACAGTCTGAACCGCAGGATAATAACTTAGCTTTCAATATAGGTTTCCACCGATCCCGATGATCGGAACGCTGCTTTGCCGATAGTCTCCCCCGCACGTAATTCCTCTCGTCATAGCAGGTCCGCCTACTCCTCTTTTGACACTAGAGAACTCCTTTTCCTCTGATAGGCCGGTCCCGCTCTCTTGCCGCCGCTTCCATAGTCCAGTACGGCGGTGACGCCATCGCCCCAGCTGATCTGTCTCATCAGATCTTTCAAGCAAGCCTCACGCCCTCGCAAGCCTGCCAGAGGCGACCACCAGAGGCGACCACTTCTATGCGACCACCGCATTGCCGTCGCCCAGTTCCCACCTATGTCATTTTTCCTGCTGTGGTAACCCGAACCTCCCATCGGCCTCTCTATCAAAAGTCCTGTCCCACTACTTAAGGTCTTACAGCGCGTTGCGCCAGGCGACGGAGCTCCCCTTTAAAATAACAAGTCACTGGTCTTCCCCTGTGCAACCCACAAGGACATTGTTCCCGTTGCCTGACTTTTGCCCTACTAAACCAATGTTTTCCCACTGCTTAAGAGCCCCCGAGATGTGTCCTCGCCACCCTGGAGGATCATGCCGTGTCCCTCGATTACCTGGGTACATGGGCTGTCGTGTACCTTGATTAATTAATTTCACAGGTCGTTCCTGGCACAATCATGTCTGTGCAAGTACTCCAGTAAAGATGAGTGCATCGACCGTCACCTATTGATGTGTCGACAGCTTTCAGGGCTCAGATATTAGCACCCTAAGGTTCGCTTCCCAGCCTGACAATTTACACACAACGGCTGTTCTTTATTTGGGGGCTTCCGGAAACAGCTTTCTGTCACCGTCATGTTTGCTCTTCCCTTTTGATTTTCATGAAAAATTCCAATCGACCTCCGTTATAATTTTGTTTGTTTACTGCAGCAACTAATCGAGTTCTTGTCAATTATACAATTCTTCTCATTTATTTGATCCTCTCTACTTTTAACAGTTTGAATTCTTCCCTATCGCTTTAAATTACCTTTATACAGGTTGCTGTAGTTAGACAAAATCTTGTTTTCTGCCACTGGTGATATGCCAGATTCCTATTGCGTATTGACCACTCACTAGGTATAATAACCATAATAATCGTATCTTTCCTATCCTTTACAATACTTTTCTGATTGGGTATGTGCCGCTCACTGAGAAACATCATCATCACTTAACCTCTTTGCTATCGTATACAGTGATTTCCTGTCCACCACATTTCAAAATGTAAAAAAGTGTGAATATGTCGTATGTTATGGCTTCCGGCGGAGATAATAGAAAGTAATAGCAGAGAGGAGAACCAGTCCCGGTACTAAAATATTCAACAGAAAAAGCTGAATGCGACCTAAAAGGGGCAAACCCGCAAAAACGTACAAGAAAGAGTAGGTGAAACTGACCAAGAGGCAACGAAAATCCCCGAAATACCATTTGTAATGCATAAATATGTCATAAATAGATTATATGCGTGACAACAAATGTTAATATTCAAATACGACAAACCTTTGAAAATGAAAAAAATAAAGCGGTAACAGGATTTGAACCCGGGTTAGGATGCTTGCTTCGCAGGAGCAGAACTACTACACTATGAGACCAAGCGGTACTGAGCGATGCAATTGTGGGCCACATGCACGTGGACATAGCTTCAAACATGCCCCTAGATGGCGCCACGCGTCGCTTGGCTGTGCTGACTAGGAAACGCCTACACGCTACCGTGTAGGCGACTGGCGCTACTGTGCGGAAAAACTGGCTGTGCGCGCGCGAAGGTGTACTAGTACTTACTGGGACCAGTTGTCCACTCTGCTATAATTAGATGGGTAAACTAGTGTCTCGAGGATCTTCCATTTGGCACGCCATACGCTTGTGTGCGACCAGTTCACCGTTAGCAAGGAAGCAAACTGTCACAAGGCCAAGACGCGCTTTCGTAAAGCAGAGCTCGGCATGTGGGCAATGGCGCGCACACAACAGCGAGTGGAAGCCGAAGAGGGAGACCTGTACCCCTTCCCAAATCAGGTCGGGCCGCTTCGTAATTACACCCCGAAGGGTAATAACGTTTTCTAATGCGGCATTAGGTCATCTTAACTGAACTGCTTTAGGAGACCTGGAACCGTACAAACGCTCGACGGCACAACAACAACAACAACAAAAAAAAAACACCGAGGATTCGTTTTGAAAATCTTTGCATTTTCAAACACCCAGTTCCAAATATCAGGAGCCCGCAGTACGAAAGGTCTGAACCGTAGCATAGAAATCATGAAAATGGTATTGATCTGTACCGTAACTTAGAAGACTTAGTTTTGTTGCCCTGCTAGAATGTGAGGAATGTGCACACATAGCCTTTTTTTTGCATATGACCTGGCACCAAAGCACAGTCACCGTCGTCACCACGAACCTCACGGCTGGCAACTTGTGTAGCTTACACGCCGTACCGCTATCAGTCGATTTGGCTTTCGATTTTTCATTTTACAGGGAAGCTTTATAAAGCTCCCGTCCGGCGGTAGTCGATGTCGGTCCGCATACGGGTCGTTGCGATGCGAAAACACTGTTGTCGCCGTTTCTCCCGAACGCGGTGAAGTATCTTATGGTTTGCAACTTGAAAGAAAAATGTTCAGAGCCACTCCTCTCTGTGAAGAAGGATGACGAGACAAGCTATTCCCAGTACAAGGAGGGTACAAACAAAGCTCGTCTGTCTGTAATTTGCGATTGAGGTACTTTAAAGCCAATTAGCTGAAGGAACTAGGAATGACTCGAGCTTTATTCTAGCGAACAAACATTGGGCTGTCCGTTTCCTTCCGCTTTGTCGGCACCGAAACGCAATACAGCTTGCTGAAGCAAAATCAGAGTCGCCTCCCAAACTCGCGTCCAAGTGCTCCAGGCCGCCATCCGAGAGAGAGGAATGCCGGGAGACTCGAATGTCGCCTTCCTCGTTTCTCTCCTTTAGAGCAAAACAAAGTTATCATCATCATCACCATCACGATGAGTCACGTTGAAATCACTGAAGCGCAAATGTCACACAATAGGGATAACCTTGAAAAAATTGCCAACCAATGCTTCGTAAGCAGAAGGAGCAGTGATATAAACACCTCTTAACATGTTACTGTTCTATTTGTATAGCTTCTTTTTAGTTTAAGCGAAACACGGCAAGCCAAATAAGTTTACAAAATACAAAAGAGTGAAGAAGTGCGTGATCTGAAATTGAATAGCGCGAGGCCCACGCGTAGTTTGTGCTGTGGAACGCAGTCGCGCTCAAAATTGCAGAGAAATTCCCGACGCACCCTGAAGCAACAGAAAAATTTGCGACTACGTCGTTAAGCTGGCTTAGCACTGCTGCATCCGAACGAATTCCCGCTCAACGCACAGGCGTAAGTACCTGAATTTTTTCTCTAAAGTGTTTTCATTGTCACAAGCGTGTCGTATTGACAGCGCCGCACACTCTCATTCCTGATAGCTTCGACTTAAAACCAGAGGAACACCTAAACGGCACACCGGAGAACAGCATCGCGAATTATTCGTGCAGTTTTGGATCTATTTACTTCTTCATTTCAAAGTGCAATCAGTTTTAAACAGCTCTAGCTGGCCGTTTGTGATAGTACTTACACGTGATAGTACTTGTTTGTGATAGTACGAGCTAGGAAGTTATGCTTGGCAACTCTTGTCAGCATGGTGGCTCTGTTTTTACATAATCGGTGCCTGAGTTTTCATTCTAACCTCGCAGCAGTGCGTGCATACACGCGCTTTGTAAGGTTATGGGCACCAGGAATGCTTAGAGCGATGCGCCTGGTTGCATCCCTTGGAAACACCTTTAATTTTGGTTCCAAAACGCCGCAGAAATAACGCGTGGCTTGGCACCTACGCTGACGTAATAGTAGGCGATGCTTGCAACTGCTACCCCAGACGAGACAACGAAGTGAAGTCTGATGCTTCCTCCGACGTCTGTCCACCTTCGCGTAGCTACACCGTGCTTCTAGCCCACCGCGAGCACGCCTGTCATACACGCAACTGCGGTCATCATGATGTTCGGCAACGGCAGCGAGGGCGACTGTGTGGACATGCTGCACAGCGAATCATCCGACCTGCCCCCAACGGGCGCCGGGAGCCATGGAGCTCGCAGTCGAATCCTTCCCGAAGGAGTCGTGGAGGTGAGCGTGCTATTCTGGAACTCTGTGGGCCGCGCGGTGTCATTTCCGTCTCTAATAGAATACGCAAGAGAAAGTGCCTATCGTCATCTACCGGTGCGCTTTCAACACTAGCGGCACTATTTTAACCAACTGTGAAAGATGACCCGCCGTTCGATGTATATGTCGCTGTGAGGTAGATCTCTCCTGCTCCTATAGTAACGTCGTGTGCTCAAGCGCCCGAATTCCTGCGTGTTTTGACAGAGAAGCTGTTGACCAAATCGATTGCGTATCATGTGCGCAGTTAGGAACACCAAGAGAATGCCGAGCGCTCGTGCACGCGTGCCTCGAGCGCACGTTATCTCGTAAATCGTCTTCCCCCCTTCTCCTGACGGACGACAGCCTCATTTACAACTCTTTTACCCTATTATTTTTGTCCACACGTGTCCTAAACCTTATGGAGCAGTGTATCCCATCAAGGAACAGGACATCTGACGGGCGGTACCCTCGTTACACTCTTTTCACCACTTCAAGCGTCAAATCCGGTGATACACCTTATGTACCACTGCATTCCACAATGACCAGGAGTGACGCTTTCTCTTTACACCTTTCTGGCAGACGACACCCTCCTCGACACCATGTCTACTCCCTCCCATCCGTCCACACAGGTGATGGACCTGATGCGTCGCCAGGGCGTGCTGTGCGACGTGGAGATCCGCGTGGGCTCCGAGTCCTTCCCGGCCCACCGGCTGGTGCTGCTGGCCATGTCGCCCTACTTCCGCGCCATGTTCGCCGGCGGGCTGCGCGAGGCCGCCATGCCCGTGGTTGCAGATACAGGGCGTGGCCGCATCCACCATGGCCAGCGTCATGCGCTTCGCCTACACCGGCGCCATCACCATCGACCAGCGCAACGTCTGCCAGCTGCTGCCCGCCGCTACCATGTTCCAGGTGCGCGCATATGCTCTGAACTAGAGTTACTCATTGTAGGCCAGTTGCGAACTCCCCCTAAGGTGTTATGTATCAAAAGCGGTCACCGTTTGCTTCCCCTCTCCCTGTTCTGGGGCAAAGAGGGACAAGCAATATAGCCAAACTTGGGCTAGCCGTCCGTGGTGCGACACCCGTTAACTTACTCAAGAAAAACCATGAAAACATTCCTAAACTTCACTGAATGTATTATGCCTCATTTGGGAAGCTTTCTTATTTTCATTAAATCCTTCTAATTGAAAGTAATGAACTTTTGATTAACATGCAACTCGTTTCGGTGCGGTTTTTATTCACATATCCTAATTAGCACAGTTTTCACACGAGCACTACCGAGGCACTTTCCCTGTTCTTCCACTACTCTCCACCAATCGCTAGCCTTTTATGTGCTTCAGTCACGGTAACCGGTGAACTCCTGGGGCGACTCATGGTGGAGAAGCAGAAAACGTCGGTTAGAACGTGCTGCACCGCGGCGCTTAGTTTCTATTGCTGGCCAGAGCGGCGCCTATATTCGGAGTCTCAAGCATCGGGGGAATCCAAGGGTCCTGTGGGCTGCCTTGGCAACCAGGCACAAGCCACTCTCGAATTCCTGTGGTCGTGGTTACTCCCGCGTCCCGACCTTGCGGCATGTGGCCGAAAGAGGCGTCCCCTTCAATTAGGAAGCAGGCGATTCGTTTAGCACCTGAAAATTGCTGGAGGGGCATGGCTGCCCAAGCGCCACAAAACAAGCCGCACACACCCGCATGGAGGCACCACGTGATTAAGGAAGGCGTGATATCGAATGCGATGGCGTGTTCGATTTTGCAATTACATGTGATAGTCTGGGCAACCAAAGTGTTAACGAAAAAGGCCCAATTTCTGCATTGTTGATTTCGTTTTTCTGAGTTTTTATGTGTGAGGTCGGAAATAGCGTCCTTGTTCTCGCCAGGAAGCACTCTCGTTGGGACACGGGGATGAAAAGTGCTTTAGAAATTCTGGCGCATTCGTCTCGCATCCGCAATATCATCCGGAGTTTCTTCGCGGCTTTAGTATTTATTTATTTCTACCCTTATGGCACAAGGGCATCAGAGGGGGTTGATGGTTAAACATTATTTCAGGATGTCAAAGCAAGCAATATTACAATAATATACAGCTCTCCACAAGAAGCGACTATAGACGGCGATAGTTAATAAAGATAATATACAGCAAAAGCATCTCTCACTCAAATACATTGCTCATGTTGGCGCAATTAATGACACAAAAAACATATTTTTACGTTAACACGCTAAGCACTGCACTAGATGGGGCAAGCAATAGAACAACTGTAAACCGATCTTTACTTGAAGAGGCTCAACACTGCCCAAGACAGGGCAAGTAATACGCCAACAATAAACAGATTTTTACTGAAAGAGGCTAGACACTGAACGTTTAAAAGCCAAAATGCCGAATATTTCGGCAACAGCACGTGACAGATCATCCCAGTTTATGCTACGTTGCGCAGTATAAATGAATGAGAACACTTTGTATGACAAGATTGAACGCCTACTTTGAATCGATTATCAATGCGCGGTGGCATGTAAGATAGACTGGTTAGTAACCTATCCATAAGATTGAGATTGTTCTGATATATTTTGTGAAATAGGCACAAACGTGACTATTGCGTGCGGCGCTCAGATAGTGATAGTGATGAAGTGGTTCAATATGAGATTCGAGCGATCTTATCTCAAGCGATTTGAAACGTTTTAAAATTTTTAATAATTCTTGGTGAGGACATTCCGAATTTTAAGTGTTTCCCTGGTAGCACTTTGCAAAGTGTAACAAACGTATCGCTAAAACCAGGTATCGGAACAAAATGTTACTGGTCCAGTTTGTTTTGTTCAAAATAAAAGTTCCTACCGGTTCAGCTCAAGAACAAAAAGTATAATGGGCCGTAACGGTTCATAACGGTTCATGTTTGCGTGCAAAAATTGAGATTGCTTAGGTTAAGTTAAAAAATAAACTATGAAATTATGTTAAAAAATCATGCACCCCTCCGTGTAACGACGACGATGGTTGAACGCGAAGCTTTCTCGCAACAATTTTTTGGTGGTCGTCTGAGTTTGGACTGAGTTTCGACCATCTGTAAATGGAGAAATCGTATATACGCCGGCTTCATAACGTGATGGACCCAGGTACGATTCCGGCCATTGAAGCGTGTTTTTTTCTTTCACTCATCTACGATCATTCATTGTCATCGGCAGAGAAATGCTTTCCTGCAGGTCGTTTTCGCGTTGCAGACGCCATCAGCTGAGAACACTAAGCTTCGCTTTAAAACCCTAAGTGATGCCTTTTTTTTGTAAAGATGCCCGTTAAATAGCTCAACTCCACAAAAAAGATACGAGGGCAGGTAAGCGCTCCTTGTCGTGGTATACCTCTTGATGGTGAAGCTACAATATACGCTCCAAGCCTCACTTTGGTACCCAGAAACTACATGCCGGCAGTCCTCAATCTGGCCCCCAGATTTGATTGAGTTGCTGTCGTAGTTGACAAACGCTTGAGGGGTATTTGTTTCAGGACGCCCCATCTGAGTGAAGCATACAATTGTTTTTTTTGGGAACACTACAAGCCTCAAGGAAACCACCGTGTTGCGCACGCACGCTCAATTCTGGAGTGTGGCGCTTTCGTTTGGGATTCGAGGCAATTCAAAATACGTCTGTGTGCTTTGTTAGAACTCGTGTAGCGGGGATATTATTGTTGCAAGTTTAAACAGTCCTGTCTAATAAGACACTCTAAGACTTCACGCGCTGTTTCTCTGTGTTTATTCTTGAAGCATTGTGCGTATTTCTATTGATTCTAAGCGTATTTCTATAAAATCAATTTAAAAATGGAATTCCCTGACCGCAGTGTTCTTTCGCCTCTTATAAAATGTTTCTGCTGCACTCTGACAGCTCTTGCACCCAAGTGCACGACTTGTAGCGGTTTCCGCTGAGTGTGCCACTGTAATATGCGGTTTTTGATGTTAATTGTGTATGCTACTGTTCATGTCAGACTGGTATTTCTTTATTATTACTATGTAATATTTCAGAATATTCTTGCTTATTCAAGTATAACACCACACCACAAAAATGCCGTAGGGTGAATGCTAGTATTTCAATGACTAAATAAATAAGTGCGCGACGTTTGCGTCGAAGCCAGATAGGCGCGGCGATAACACGGGGAGCTATGACTGACAATCGACACAGACGGAGAGAGTATGTAAGCAGGCGACGAGCCTTCCGAACGACAAAGGACGCCATCGAGACGAAAGCCGATTTTGTGTCAGTGAACCGAAGGCAATCTCCTACCTCGCCGCATGGGAATTGAGGCGAATTCTGAAACACCTTATCTTTCCTCCCAAACAGAAACAAGTTTCGTCGGTTTCACTTGTGAACGAAATGAGAAGTAACGCCCGTTTTGTTGTCGTTGCAGCCAAAAATATCGCTTTTTCGTTTTTCGGTGGCGGTTTTCGTACCGTCCCGACACTCTGACCAAAGTTCTTGAGGACTCTGCCCAGATTAAAAAGACTGCTTTAAATGTAGTTATGAACTTCTAACGGCGCATCATATATACCTGCTCAAAATGTTAGTTTTCATGACGGCATCTCTATATATACTCGGCAAATATCTTTACTACCGGCCGCGAGCTAGTAACGTAGAGTACTGCCCTGCGGAGACGACACTTCGAAACACAATACTGTCACGAAGTCAAAGACGACGCAGTTGTCTTCAAGGGAAACAACTTCATTGGAGCGAACTTGTGCTCCCCTAACAACTTAAGAATACTACAGGCGGCGAAGCCGCAGTCAACCAAGTGACGTGCGAAGGCGAGCTTCGGCGATTCGAATGCCGCGGCGTCTGCTCAGCAGGCTTTTATCTTCCGGCACGAGTGTTTCTGAAACCGTCAATTTACATCCAGAACATTGCAGTTCAAAGAAGATTATTCTAGGCTAGTGACGTTAAGGCGAAACAGTCTGCTTATCTGAATGAGATAGCCCGTGCGGCATAAAAATAAAGAATGGAAGACGCGCTTTGCTAGGGACACAACAGACCCGGGTGTGGCCGAGCAGTAAAAACAAACACTAAATAAACAAACCCATACGTGGTTCACGGCAATATTGCTTGCGGTCTCGTGCAGGTGAACCACATAATCGAGGCGTGCTGCAACTTCCTCGAGAAGCAGCTGGACCCTAACAACTGCATTGGCATCGGCGACTTCGCCTTGCAACACGGATGCACCAAGCTGTACATCAAGGTCAACGACTTCATCGACCAGAACTTTGCAGCGGTAAGGGAGCTGTAGCAGTGAAGTGAGATTACGATTCCTTTTATTTGTGCGTGCAGTACAAGGCGAGGAAAGCATCTAAACCAACACTTGGCGGGTATTCACGCGTACAAAAAAAAAAAAAACACCTAACTCTGATTTTTTCCGCAGAGGAGTCCATAGTGTAAAACTGGATCCTCATTGATTCATATTCCTCACGACTGATAGCCACGAACTCATGGGTAAATGTTCTAATTAGAATAACCCGAGGAAAACCGAGCCGAGAAAAGTAGTGAGAGTCGCACAAGGAGCACGCTATGCACAGTTTTTGCACCTCTAACGAAGAATAGAAAGTCAGATGATGCAGAACACTCATGTGAAAACGTAGTCAACGCATGACAGCCAGTAATTGAACATAATACCCTGGACACACATGGATTATTGGGTTACATCGGTGACAGATACCAAAACGTCTTCTTTATCCGAGACAAACGTCGCTGAAAATGCGAGAAGCATTCACCCATCATCGTCAATCGCCGTGCCCCGGTGAATAGGTGGGTAAGGCGTTGCACTGCTAAGCTCAGAGACCCGCTGTTTCATCACGGCTGTAGCGTCATTTTTCTTACTGAGGTTGGAGACGAAAACGTCCGTGGGTCCAGATTTTGGTGGGAATTAGAAGCATACCCTGGTGCGCGAAATCAATTCGGAGCCCTCCACCACCGAGATTATTCATAGCCAAGGTGCAGGTTTGGCGCCTAAAATTATGAAATTGTCATATTCTCATTTTTTATCGCCGCCTTCATTTTAAGGAGTTCCGCTTTCTATTATGTACTTTTATCGGGGTAATACGCCGGTAATAAATACCATACAGTTGGGTGTTTTCGGATGATTGTGGATGTTGCCAGAAGAGCAGTTTGTGTGTGAGCCACAAGTATAGTAATGAAGGCCACGGTTGGAATAGGATAATTGAATGCATTTACAGTACTCCTCCTTCTGTTTTTTCGTTCTTCCCGACACTTCGTTTTCTCTGCGGCACCCACTATATGAGGCGAAATAAGGGATGAGACAGGCACGGAATAGTTAACACCTAACCTATCAAAGAGGAGCCTCGCTGAACGGAGGCCGCTTCCTTATGTACGCGGCTTTTCTCAAAGAATATCGGGTTTTGTTTACGGAAATGTTACAAAAGTGTGCACAAAAGTTCTGTGAAAATTTTTTGTTCGTAGTCCTTCCACAGAAAGGTACGCAAATAAATGTTTTGAATGAACTTACAAAGCGGTCTGCTCACTCAAATATTTTTTCAGAGAACATATTCGCCATCGATGCGTCTACGCTTTCCCTGTTGTGTAATCGCAGTTAAAACACAGCCTTAGGGGTCATGAAGACAAAATACAAGTTTGGATCATTACGTGGACTGCTTTGTATCAATAAGGATAATGCCGATTTTATCTCCAACTCCAAACAAATAATTGATATAGCAAAAAAAAAAAAAAACATATCGACCAGTGGCGCCTCCTCGGCCACTTCCAGGAGATTCTTCTGTGATGCAACACAACCTTGCGCGAATGGGGAAGACCAACCTAAGCCTCGTCCAAGAAACGTGACTGCGCTATTGTTTCGGGGCCTCTAGTTGTTTCATCGTGTCACTTGAATGCTAGCGCGCAGTTCCCACATTGACAACTTTTTTTAGTGCTGGCCAATATACGTCACCTCTTGCCATATTACATCTAGTGTAGCTTAATTCAGAAAGGTTAACCCGTTTTACTGCATCTTTTGGCTGAAAAAAGGCCTTTCGTGGGTGGCATGGAGTTAGTGTATTGCCAAAGAACGAGTTATTTCCAATTGAACAAATTTATATTTTGTTCCCATTGTCCCTTTAAGCTTACACGTTATATATTTAGGTACGCTAAGCTTCGAAAGGGAGAAGGGGGGCTGAAAATATCCCACGCAGGTCTCCGAGGGCGAGGAGTTCCTGGACCTGACGGCCAGCCAGCTGGTGGCGCTGGTGCGGCGGGACGAGCTGAACGTGCGCTGCGAGTCCGAGGTGTTCAACGCCGTGCTGCGCTGGGTGAAGCACGACGAGAAGCGGCGGCGCGCCAAGATGGCCGACGTACTGTACGCGGTGCGCTGCCACTTCCTCACGCCCCGCTTCCTCATGCACCAGCTGCAGACCTGCGACCTGGTGCGCAGCACGCCCCAGTGCTCCGACTACCTGTCGCGCATCATACAGGTGCGCACTCACCCCCCTACGTTCGTGCTGGTACCTCTTCTCGAGGCTGAAAACTTGTTGCGAGGCACTATTTTCAATACTGAACGTTTAGTAACGCTTTTTCCGTACTTAGTCTTAAACGTTTTAGTAAGTCACACCAAGTATTGCTCATGCAATACTCGGTGTGAGGATGACAGCAACAATGCTCATAAATGTTGAGCTCGTATTGTGCCGCCTCTCACCAAGATATTACCTAGGGAACGTGAAGGTGAAGGTATATTTACAGGGCGTATTTACAGGGACAGAACCGCGATCACCATGACAGAAACACCGTCTTACTTTTTTTCCTAGTTGCTGTCCTAGTGGCGGGGTGTCTACTAACCTGGAAGACAAAGGAAACCTGGAATTCTCAGGGATTTTGAATAGTCTGCAAAAAACTCAGGGAAGCTTATGCAATTTGTGCTTCTATCAGGGGAAATTACCTGCACTTTATAAAGGAAGCAAAATTCACTGTCATGCTGGCTCAAGTAACAGTGAGTCAAAAGTGGACAGCCCTCCGGAGCCGTCGCTGATGGCGCCGTCTGAATTCATTGGTTCCAGAGAGAACTAGCTTCATACAGCCTGCAAGTCTAACCCCCACCCCCCCCCCCAAATCTTTGAGTCGCAAATCTTTGAGTTGTGAATCTGGCGTAATAGCACAAGTTCGCAGCCGTGTTCAAAAGAAGTCTTAAGTACCGAATATAAATATTGTACCCCGTTTTAAGAGTTACTTTTAACTGCAAGCTAGCAGCACTATATTCCGCTGTGTAGAAAGACAGAGCATGTTTCGGCTCCGTAGCTTTACGTGGAGTCACCATAGCGGGGTGTAGTTGAGGGGTTTCTGATTTACAATGTGAATCCCAAATAAACTCTTCCCGCTCATCCTGTGCAGCTTTTTGATGCTAGAAGTATGGCGGCGTTTAAGGGCACCTAACGTGAAGGTGTTTAAGGTTCAGGTGTCCCTCATCCAAACCAAAATAAACTCTTTGAAGCAGTGAAATACAACACTGAGGCATTGAGTGCAAGCTGAGAACATGGCATTACGGTTTTATCATTTTCTTTCGATATTTAATTCACTGTGAACTTTACTACCACTCTGTTATGTTTTTGTCTTGAATGAGATAAAAGTTACTGCTTAGCATTCAAACTTTATTATGACATATTTTATTTTATAAGATGCTTTTTAGAGGCTGACAGCAACTGGTGAAGTGTTGTCAGCCTGTGTTGACGTAAAATGGAGTTATGTCTCACTCAGGGAATTCATCAATAGGACTCTGGGAAAACCTAGAAAACTCAGGGAATTTGAAATTGTCAACTTGGTAGACACCCTGAGTGGGCTATTGTGCCCAGCGTCGTCGTATTTTTGGTTGGAGCCCAGCATGTGCTCACAATGCAGTGTAGTGGCATCCGTTTTCATCTCTGTACCTGAAAAGCTTTATTACTTTATGGCAAAAATGATTCCTCTAGGCTTAAGGATTATAGTGAACATTCACGCTTCATCCGGTCATGTACGTAATGCGGAGTTGTTTTCGGGACACTTATAGTAAAGGAAGCGTGTGCAAATGTGGGAATACCAATGAGCGTGGAATGTCATACTTAGCGCGAATGCAACCCTTAAAGCGCTGCTGTTAGTGCCAACATGGAAGAGCATGGCTTCTAATGCTCCGAAGGCAGCAAGCGGGCCCGGAGCGGCCTCCAAGAAGGTGCGAAAGCAATCTCTAGCGCACTATGAGCGTGATTATAGATGATGGTCCACGTTTTCTTTCTGGAACGCCAGCAACTCTAAGTAGTTAAACCAACGGTGTCCCGGGTTTCGCTCAATCTTGTGTAATTCAGATAGTGCTGTTATGAAGATGTCACGCATGGCGCAGGTCCGCTTAGTGGTACCGCTTGATCGCGGAACGCCGCGCTTTACAAATTGTGTGTTTGTACCATTCACACGCCTGTTGTCTGCTATGTGTTTGTCCAGTAAAAAGTCCTCAACTCACGTACTTAAGCGAACGTGTTAAACGCCAAAAGTATACAGCACAATTTCATGGTCATTGTTAATAATAACAAAAATATATCCTGCGATAACCGTACACAAGGCAGTCCGTAGGCACAGTCCTATTATTTAGGTTAATCGCGTCAGTGCTTGACGTATCTTTAAAAATTGCAGAATATGTCTTTTTGTGTATATTTGTCAGTACGCCTTGAATTTACGGCTGATTTTACGTGGGTGAATAAAAACAAGCCACAATTCTACAGAGACGTATTAGGTGAAGGACTTCTGTGTGCATTGGTGTACGCAGGATTTCGTTCAGAAGTAGCCAACCCGGAAAATAGAAAAAAAAAACGCAAAAAAACAGGTCAACCAATTTAAAAAATGTGGCGCCAATTCACTCTGTGAAGGTGGTTGAACTACGAAGCTGTAAGCGGCCCCCTCAATGATTACCCATGCGACTTTCACTCAAATTCACACATGTGGATCTACAAAGAGTGAAACCAGAGACAAGTGAAATGTACATAACCACACTTCTTATTACTGCGCAACGATATTCACGACTGTTTTGTGTTCTTCTTTTTCTTCTGTCTGTTCTTCTGACATCTTTACTTTCGTGGTATAATTAAGGTAGCCGGAAATGAACTGAAGGAGGTGCTATACCGGTCTCCGTTTTTATGTATGAACGCATGGTGTCACCACTACGTGATTTCGATGCTCTGGGAACTTTAGCACTCGGATTAGCTTACGCAAACGTAATATTTACCCTTATGGCCAGTACCCGTGGGTAGGTATGTGCCTGTCTTCTTAATGATGACAGTTTTCTGCTGACATCGCCACAAAAATTTGCTCGGATGGTAGATATCTACTGCTTCATAGTAAAAAGAAAGATCATTTGAGTTTGCATCGCGCTTACTCGGCTAAGCCTTCCGCTTGTCGTGTATGTTTGTGCTTTCCGTCAGGGGAGTGGCAAAATAGCTCATTATTGTGTTGAGAAAGCAAGAAGGCATTATTGTGTTGAGATCCCTAGAGAAGCAAGCGTTGCAGGGTGGTGGCAGAAAGTTAGATGGGCAGCTGAGATCAAGACGTTTGCCGGAATAACGTGGTCGCAGTTAGCACAGGACCGGGGTAATTGGAGAATAATGGGAGAGGCCTTTGCCCTGCTGTGGGCGTAGATAGGCTGGTGATGATGGTGATTGTGTTGACAACAGACGTGATATTCGCAAAAGTTCAATGGGGGCATCATGTGGCAGACGAAAATATCCCTGGTCGTTGTTAGATAACAGGAACGATCACTCGTAATACGCAATATCCAGATAACAGACGCCATAGACATATGAGAATACCGCTCCCCTTGGACGAGGTCATTTCGCGGGGGCAGCGGGCAACTCAGCTTCCTCTCGCGTACGCCCCTGATTGAGATAATCCTTTCCGAAGAAGCAATATGGAGTGGGTTCGAATGCGAAGAATGACCAAGAACAGCGTGCTTGTTTTGCTTCTTTTCTACAACGATCTTCGTCGATGGACTATATCCGCTTCGATTATCACCCGCTTTTGTGAAATGGGACAAGAAGGAGGATTCGTATCTAGAAGGCCATCGGGTCTACCTCAAGAAGGCAGGGCGGGAATCAGGGAGGGGCACCTCGGCGCCAAAAGCCTCGAGAGCGGGTGGTAATCGAAGTGGATACAATCCACCGAAGAAAGGCGATTTTTTTTTAGAAAACAGCTAAATAAGCCCGAGTTTCTGGGTAAATTTAAACGTTTGGACCCACTCGACCCTATTTGCCTGGATATGAATTTCTCAGTCAGGGGAGTCGGGAGGAGCCGCTGCCACTGCGAAATGTCGTCGTCCGAGGGGAGCGGGGTTATATATTGTCTATTCCCAGTATTATCTGCATATTGTGATTATAATTGTACAAACGTTTCTCTTAGATGTCATCTGCAATGTCTGCGACATGTATGTATCAATTCTTTTTGCTGGGCGGGTTCACAAGCCCTCGCGGCAGGTTTTTTGGTTTGTATAAGTACAATACTTCATGCGGAGACATGGAATTCTTCATGTTTCAGTTAGTCTTCCGCAATGCGGCGATCTCCTTGATTCTAGTACCTGTTGAAGCTCTGTAAAGATATCCGGAGGTGCACGGAGGCGAGCCTCAGCTAGTACTTTTCTATGGCGCGAATTTTAGCGTCATCACCCATATTGAATTCATGAGCAACAGGATGCTGACAGGGAAAACAGAAAGCGGTCGCAATTCTGTCAGCATACATATCAGTGTTTCCATTTCGGTTTGCAGACGCAGTTCAGATGGTTCTTGTCCAATGTTGACGTGTCCTTGGCTGCAGGACCTGACGGGCCGTCGGCAGTACACGGTGCCCCAGCGGCGCCCCCAGGTGGCGCAAGTGGTGTACTGCGTGGGCGGCTACCAGCAGCACTCCCTGGGCGCGCTCGAGTGCCTGTGCCCGCCCCAGCAGTGGTTCCGGCTGGCTGACCTCGCCTGCCCGCGGTCCGGACTCGGCGCCGCCTTCCTCGGCGGGAAGCTGTACGCAGTCGGGGGACGCAACAACACCCAGGATAAGGTAGGTGCACGCCTGACTGGGGTGTACATGCGACCTATACGTGTGTGCATTGCACCCTCCACGCTTCAAAGGCATCACTACAAGCATTAAATATATTTGCTTTGCTTCGACGATTTCGACATACCTCTTCGTTAACTGCGAGGCTCATGAGTTGCTGGCTACTGACCCTGTCGTTTCTGAACCAGCGCGCGCCAACAAAATGGATCAAGATAGTATCTCTTTAGCCGTGGCCCAGATGAATACAGTGCAGGGCCACGGCAGCTCGTGTGCGGAAGCCAGTTCTGGACAGATGGTGAGCGTGCCAGAGGTGGCCGTGACGCTGTATGGACTGCGCTAGGCGCATGAGAGACAACCGGTACTTAAAGACAACCTTAAACTTAAGAATGTCAGTAGAGCGGTTTTCATTTGTGGCGCCACAAGCAAGGACGAGCTGGAAATTTAGTTGCACTCCCTGTGCCTGGTCGGTCGACACAGGCGACCATTTTTTAGAGCGCAGTGACAGCTTGAGTAAAAGGTGAAATTCATATAACGCTTACTCCGCACTTCAAATCTGTAGGTGGCCGATGTCAAGCTACAATAAATGTGCCCTCCTTCCCACCCCACACACGCCGAAATGGCGGGAAAACAGCCGACACAAACGTATGCTGCCTTCCATGCGTCCTTACACCATAAAGCGCTTATTCTAGCTTGGCTGAACCAATCGCAAAAAAAATTACAATATAGAAACAGGTGGTTTCTATACAAAATATTATGCAGGAAAAAAATGAAAGGTTTGAGGCGCTTGAAATAAGGGTTTTCTACACGGAAGAAGGCCTAAACTTTGAGACACGTTGTTGTGAATAAGTAGGAATAAATTCAGAGCATATAGAATTCTCTAACTGCCGCCACAAATTTAAAGTGCCGCACACATTACTGTACGTATTCCGCAACTATTAAGGACACGGCCTCCGCGGCCATGAAGTGCTCCTGCGACGTTTTAGAGCAGGGAATATGGTCAAGCTAATGATCAGCCTCATAATTGCTACGGTAGTTAAGTCTAGCTATAGAGTTAGCTTGAATTAGAAGTGACGTCACGTATCTCCGGTACTGTTGGTGAAGCAACCACTTAGTGGCGTACGAGTTTTGTTAGGGGAGATGGGGGGGGGGGGGGGGATGCTGAATCCACATAGGCCTCCTCCATAGATATTCCTCTCCAACATACAAATCCTACGCATTTATTTGTGAGTATGCACATCAAATCAAAAATCAATTTGCTTTACTAATTTCAACAATTAAAACACGAAACAGCAGGTCACGTTTTCTCTCTTCATGAGCAGTACCTACGCTGCACTTCATTAAACAGACGGCTGCTCTAAAAGTTATTCTACATAATATGAAACTAATTTAAGTACAGTTAAAAATCAAGCTCTTTCTTCCTCTCCGTTTAATACGCAGCGGTGCCTCAGCGCCTACGGTGAAGTGCTGCTGAGTACAAGTACTTATGTTTGATGCCGGCCGCGTGTTTTCAAACGCTTTGCTGCAAAGACCATCCACGTGACATGTGTGGTGTCATTGCGCGCGCTATCCTTTTGGGCGCCTGCTAATCAAAGCCCGCCGCTTTATCTCTATGGCCTCGATGTAGGGTACTGAGTGCTGGCGCTGGGGGGTTGTGTTCGAGCCCCAGCAGGTTTAGTTCTTCGTTTTTTTTGCTTAATTTCTGTAATTTTTTTTCTAAACTGAAATCTACGAGTTGTTTTTGTTAATGGTGATTTGGTATGTTTTAGGCCGCTTGAGGTTTAGAGAGCAGCCAATGGCCACGTTGAATTACTTTTCTCCATCGCGCGAACAGACATGTCACGTGGGTGCTCTGTGCAGCGAAGCGTTTGTAAGTACGCACCCCGGCCACGGTGGCTGCTTTTGAGATGGAAGGGATAAAGCGGAAACGCCCGTGTGTCAACGTTTTTGCGCACGTTGAAGATCTCCAGGTGGTGGAACTTAATCGAAAGCCTTGCACTACGGCGAGACTCATCGCGCAGGTGCAGTTTCGGCGCGTTTAATACCGTTGTTTTTTTTTTCGTCGCCTTGATGGCCTTGCAGTCGTGCTGTGGTCGCGCTTAAAGGGGCCCTGAAAGGCGTTTTAAGCACACTAAATGAACTAGCGCAATCGTTAGATTGGGTCGTCGACGTCATCTGTGCCAAGTATTACTCTTTTACGCGCAGCGGAAAGCTCACACTTTTGTTGCAAAGTTTGTCGCTTTTTTCTCACCCTTCCCTTCGTGTTTTTGGACGCCGCCATCTTCACATGTCTACTTCAACGATTCCCATATGTTCGTCATGGGCTAGACATCCTGCTATTGGGCGACTTTTTCACGCACTTCCGGCAAAGAGATGAGTCGTCTGATCAGCGTCGGCTCGCCGGCTGATCTGCCAGCGTAGCGCCGGAGTGCTTGGACATTTTACGACAAACGAAACAAGTGTAAACAAACGCTTTAACGTTTGTATTGAATGCAACACGGCCATAACACGACATGGATATTCTCTTACCTGAGTACGTTCCATAAAGAAAGCGTTGAAGCACCGTGGCACTTCTTTCATGCAATCGCTGAGAACGCCCTGAGCCGAATGCCCGGGTTTGACGCACACATTTTATTAAACGTCAAAACAATCCAGAGATGCGTTTCGAACGAACACAACGTCACAACATGCGTTGCAAGTCCGAACCGCGATTGACCGACGATGGGTTGCCTCCTCCTGCCCGTCGTAAATTCGGCACTCACCTCGCGCGCGCTTTGCGGGGACGAACAGCAAGTCACTTAACTCTGGCGCACAAGCCGAGATGGCTTTTAGCCACGCACACTGCACATACCCCATGCGAGGTTGAGTGGTACGTCGCCCGAGATAGATAATCCAGACCATGGGAAGCACTATCCACCCGCAGAAGCACAACGTCGCATTTCATCGCGAAACAAAGGCGCCCACAATGCAGTGCGCATACACCATCGCCTCCTGTAATGCCAAACGCATCTCGCACTTCCCAATGGGAGTGAGTGGCCTGCAGTGCCCACATGTCGCGAGGTGGGGCCCCGAGCTGAACCGGGATCAGGAACCGTAACAAACTTCTAGAGTGGTTTGTGCCTTGTTGCCAAGGCAACCGATGTTTGAGATTGTCAACGAAATGGCGCTCGCTTCAGCGCTAGAAAGCTCAGAGCCGCGGAGGAGCATGTTTTGCCAACGTTGCCGCTCTCCACCACGCGTCGCCCCAAGCTGAACTGGTCACATGATTGAAGCATTTTGTGCACGGGTTCTGTATCGGTTTAAAATGTCTTTTTCACATGCCGCCAGCAGGAATTACCACCGCCGCAAAATAAGACCCGGCACCAGCGGGGCACATCTGATACGGCGCTTTTTGGATAAACAGTGCGCGGTGCATCAAAGAAAACGAGCGCACGATTCCACAGTGCGGCTGCGAGTTCGCCGCCGATAAAAAGTCACGTGCCGCCGATAGCAACTCCACCCAACGTTACTAGAAACTCCAGCAACGTACACCGCGAAAGGGCAAAGCCGGGCCGCCGCACACATGCGGCCAGGTTTTTCGTTCGCTTTTCCAGCCTTGAGCGGAGGGCGGGGTTCAAGGTGTCACCAAAGCTTGCCCGTAGCAGACGGCAGCATACGGCAGTCTGAGCAGCGCAATAGCGGAAGAACGTCACCGGAGAGGAGCGCAGCATCATGGGAGGGAAGGCCTACGCGCCGTCAACAGCAGAGAGTAAGTTGAAAGGAGGAGGAAACGCGGCGCGACGATAATGCGCGGTTTTTGATTTACGATTTCTCAGCTAATACTCATCGCTTTAACAAAATTCTTTCGGGAGGAGATTGCAAATACATTGCTTTATTTGGTTACATGTACATCTATGCATCGGCGGAAGGTATTTCAGGACCCCTTTAACTAGCAAAGACACAAAAACGCGACAAACGTGGGCGCCGTCGCGTGTCCTGTGTGAGGAGTGAACTCGCATCTTCGATTCCCCGTGTGGGTGCAGAGCTACGACTGTGCCTCGGTCGACTGCTACGACCCCGTGGCGAACGCATGGACCCCGTGCGCCCCCCTCCAGGTGCCCCGGAACCGCGTGGGAGTGACCGTGCTCGATGGTCTGCTCTACGCCGTCGGGGGATCGCACGGCGTCGCGCAGCACTCTTCCGTCGAGAGGTGAAATAGTTGAACTACGGAGGTTGTCCACTTGTTCCTTTTATTCCATGGCTCTAAATCAAGTTTATTTTGATTATTTTGACATTTTCAGATACTTCAGCGTAAAATACATTGGGCCGGAACCTAACTGCGGCTAGAAAGACGACGGGAAGGGCTGCAGGAAAATCTGTCAGGTGGCGTTGCGTTTGATTTGAAATGACGTAAAACACCATCGTGTATGGAGAACACAAACGCAGTGTGTTCTGAAGTTGGTTTAATTCAGAATTTGAAGAAATCATGGCTGAGTGAGCCACAGTAACGGATTGTGGAACTATCCCCATGTCTAGTTAACCCGACGAGGTTTGAAGCGGCAGCATTTCCTGTAGAACTTGGAAATAAAACTATAGTTATAATTTTTCTGCTGGCATGTCCATCGTAACGTTTCTGGGGAATCCAAAATTTCTGATATTCACACACGCACATTGCACCTGTCTCCATTGGGCGCCTAGCGCTAGAGGGAAGGCGAAGGTAAGCGGGGGTCTGCATTTCTGCTCCAACTGCGTGCCAAACCATCATTGGAAAGACGTGTGCGCATGCACGCGAATATAGAGCGGATCACCTTTACCATTTCTTGGACATCGCTGCCCTTAGAAGCCCACCGCTATTGTCCCCATCAGTCGTTTGGAGTTTCGTACTAGTACACAGCAATTTACACGTGTTTGCAAAGCGCCAGAAAATGTCAGCGAAAATTCACTGACAATTTCAGCGAGAACACCGCACGAACGCTGCATACGTGATCTGTGTGCCGCATGGGCAAATCTGATATGCAATCCGTTCTCGCTCGCCTTGGATGCGGTATCTGGTGAACTAGTAAACTGTAGCGTGAGGGCAGGTCAAATAAAAAAAGAATTAGGGCCCTTCCACTCTGTGAAGAAGGAGGACCTGTGAAGCTGTACGAAGTTTACGGAGTGCACGAAACAAAACACGTTTGTTCATAATTTGAGATTGTGCGTACCTCCTAGACAATTAGCCGAAGGAAACTTGGAAGAACCGAAGCTTTATTCTAACGGACAAACATGGAGCTGTATGTTTCCCTCCCGCGTCTTAGGCATCTTACTGTCTGTGTAACGCACCAATCCCATCTGCTCGCCCACTGAAAACACCGGATAGGTCGCATTGGGCCGCTTAACGTCCACGATTAAACCTCCAGGCAGCACTACGGACATGTTATCATTAAGGGCATGAAACCTATAGATGCGCGTGCATGCCTCCGACCCCTTCTTTCACTCCGAACCCGTGTGCGAATAAACCGGCAACCGGTTATATGCGCGTACTTAGAAGCAAAAAACACCGTCAAAAATGTCGCTCTGAAAGCCGTTTAGGCTGAACCAAGGAGGTTAAAAAAAAATCGCAATTTTTTTTAACCTCCTTGGGCTGAACAAATGACATTGGCTCTCGTCGCTGCTCCAGTCGGGCAAGCTCCTGTTCATCCGAGAGGGGAACTTGTGGGGGCAACGGCGGCAGCAGCGGCAGCGGCTTTCCGTTGTTCCCGCGGCATTTCGCGCTCCTGTTCCGGCCAGGGTAAGAATGCAACGCGTTCTTACTCTGGCCGGAACAGGAGCACGAACAAGGCCAAAACAGGAGCACTCGGCAAAGAATGCGTAGCATTCTTTGCCGAGTACTCCTATTGTCAAGGCCGTGTAATGCCCTGCATTTCCAAAAAAATGCAGATATCCTGGACGTTCCAGCTGTAACTGCTGTAATGGCGTAAAAAGATATAACTGGTCGCTCGAAATATTGAAGACTAAAATATAAGAAAAATATAAAAATATTACGGAAAATGGCGAAACATGTAGCGCCCTGCATTTACACAATAATGCCGATTTTACGAAAGTTACACCTGAAATCGTTATAAGAGCATAGAGATAATTGGTCGAATGAAATTGATTGATTGGAAAACATTTAATGAGCATAAAAGTGGGTGGCTTTCTCAGTCCAGATAGCCGCGAGCTAGCGCAGCTGCTTGGGCGCGAGTGATGAGGCGTTCTTGGTCCTCGCACCGTGAGCTGGCCAGCTCGCGCTCCCACTGCTCAGGGGATGGGGAAGGGAGGGGGTTTGGCGCGTAGGGGCATTCCCAGGCCAAGTGGTAGGTAGTGTTTGGGACGAGCAAGAAGGGCAGTTGTAGGGGTAAGTGGAGGGAGATATGTGGTGGAGTATCGTGGTGTTGTAGAATGTGTTGGTCTGCAGGCGACGCCAAATGCGAGCCGCCTGTGTGCTGAGGGATGGGTGAGGAGGAGGGTATTGAAGCCGCAGTTGGCGATAATGATATAGGATTTCAGTGTATCGGGGAGGGACCGGGGGATAGATGGAGGGTTCGGAAAGGTCCTCTTCCGTCGACGAAAACGCCCGGAATGTAAGAGCGCGGGCAGCGGCGTGTGCCTCCTCGTTTCCCTCGAGGGAAGAATGGCCTGGTGTCCATACAATCTGGATGTGGGGTGGATCCTTGATTGATGATAGTATCTTCAGCGCTGAGGGAGAGATACGGCCTGTACAGTAGTTGCGGCAAGCCTGTTGCGAATCTGTGAGGATTGCCACGTAGTTAGAGGAAGCCGTGGTCGCTGCTAGAGCGATGGCTGTCTCTTCAGCCGTCGTGGTGCTTGCGTGGAGAATGCTGAGGGAGGTAACATTGACAGATTTGGAGTCGACGACAACCAGTGCGTGAGCAGGGCGGGATGTATACGGAGCGACGTCCGTGTATCGGGTGTCCGGTTTGTTGTGGTATTCGGCCCGGAGGCGGGTGACGCGGGCCTGTCTTCTGCCTTGATTGAAGGAAGGGTGCATGTGTTTGGGGATGGGAGACACGAAGATGTGAGCTCGGAGTGACGGAGGGATACGCTGGGGGGTGTCTAAAGGAATAGGAGTGGGGTAGCCTAGTTTATGCAGTACCATGCGACCCGTAGGGGTGAGGGCAAGGCGAGTGAGTTGCTGGACCCGCTGTGCTTCGAGGAGCTCAGAAAGGGAATTGTGGATACCTAATTGCAGAAGGCGGACAGTAGGCGTGAAGGCAGGGAGGCCGAGGGCGATTTTGTATAATTTCCTAATAAGGGCGTCTAATTTGGCATGTTCCTTTGGTTTGAGGTTGACGTAGGGAGTACCATATGTAATGCGACTGATCAGTAGGGCTTGAACAAGACGGCAGGTGTCTGGTTCTTTTAGGCCATGGCGCTGGGTGCAGATTCTTCTGATAAGATGTGTGAGCTGGGTGACTGTGACATGAAGTTGTGGGAGAATCGCCGCCCCAGAGCCATCTGCGTGGAACGTCACACCAAGTATACGGAGTGAGGGCACTTGGGGAACGGGCGTAGAATCGATCGTGACTGACGGGTCCGGAGTGGGGTTTGGGGGACGGCCTCGGGTGCGGGCTCTAAGAACGAGGAGTGCGGATTTATGTGGTGCACATGTCAGACCACGCTGCTGCAGGTACCCGAGTGTGCAATCAACGGCTTGCTGGAGAATGTCTTGTTGATCTCCTGGGGATCCTGCGTTAGTCCAGAACGTGAGGTCATCCGCATAGAAAGCGTGCTGAAGGTTGGGGATGGCAGAAAGCTGGGCAGGGAGTTGAAGAAGGGCTATGTTAAAAAGGAGCGGAGAGATTACAGAACCCTGTGGTGTTTCCTTTCGGCGGAGTCGGGAAAGGGTCAGACTGGAGGGGGCCAATACGAAGCGTTGCGGTGCGGTTCTTGAGAAAGGACCGGACGAAGTTGTATGTGGCCTCCCCGCAATTGGTTGTTTGCAGTCCTTGGAGTATTGCGGCATGCGTGACATTGTCAAATGCTCCTTGTACATCTAATGCAAGTATAGAACTGGGGTGCGCTTTGCTTAAGGTTTCGATAATTTGCTCTTTAAGTTGTAAAACCACATCTTGGGTACACAGGTGTGCTCGAAATCCAAACATGGTATGAGGATAGAGGTCATTGTCCTCCAGGAATGCCGTAAGTCGGGAGTGAACGAGGTGCTCGAAGAGTTTACCCAGGCATGATGTGAGGGAAATAGGGCGAAGGTTGTCAGCGGAGATTGGTTTTGTGTGGTTTCGGGATGAGGGTGATGTCGGCGTGGCGCCACTGAGGAGGAAGGGTGCCGGCTGCCCAGTGCTTGTTGAAGAGGGCAAGGAGGGAGTTGAGGGAGTCTTCATCGAGATTTCGCAAGGTCTTGTTGGTTACTCGATATTTTCCAGGGGTGGTATTGCACGTGATGCGGGTGAGGGCCTGCTTCAATTCTTGAATCGAGAAGGGGGCATCAAGCGCAGGGTTCGGTGTACCAATGTAGTCGTCAGATGGAGGAGGTGGCGGGGTTTGCGGGGGACCAAAAAACTTCGTGCGTAGGGTGTCTAGAAGGTGGGCAGGGGGATGGGGGTAGTTATGAATCACACGTTGAATGTGGTGATACGTGGCAGTCTTGGAGTGTTTTGAGCCCAGCAGATGTCTCAGAATACGCCACGCACGTTTTGTGCTAAGCATACCCTGAAGCTCGTCGCAGAATGAGCGCCAATTTTGGGTTTGAAGGGTTCGAGCGTATTCCGAGGCACGCTGGGTGACTTGAGCGATGCGGCGCTTTAGCGAGCGATTGTGCCTGCGCGTCTTCCAGCGGTTTACTAAGCCTCGTCGGGCTGCCCACAAATGTGCGAGATGGGCGTCCACACAGGGATTGGCTGTAGTGAGGGGGATAAATTTTGTGTGCTTCTGAACCAGGGACAGAAGCTGCGATGTCCATTCTTCGAGGTCCGTGATGTCATCTGGCAGGGAGGTGGGATCCTTGCGGAACGAGGACCAATCGGTGAGCGTAGCGTGACCGATTTTACGCTTGAGGGGAAGGCAGCGAATAGTGAGCGCCAGAATGTGATGGTCACTCCCCAACGTATCCGGTAGTCTCTGCCACTCTAGGTGAGGGGCATTTCGAGCGAAAGCCAGGTCTGGGTTGGTGTCGCGTGAAACACTGTTCCCTATACGGGTCGGGAGGGCTAAGTCGTTGCACAGCGTGAGTGCGTGGTGCTGCGTTGCGTGAAGGAGGGCAGTGCCTTTCCTTGTGGCTTGGTTATAACCCCATGAGTGGTGAGGGGCGTTGAAATCCCCAAGCAGAAGAAAAGGGTTAGAGCCGGCTTTTTGTGTAGCCATCAGGAGGAGGGGGTCGATATCCTTAAGCGGGTGTTGCGGGGGACTGTACACGTTGAGGATAAAGAGGCTGTGTTGACCCGGGTGAGTTGGGAGAATCTCGACGAAAGTGTGGTTAATGGATGAAGGAATATCATGCTGCTGCGCCGTGAACTTTTTAGAGAGACGAACACTGCTGGCGATGAGAGGGATCCTGGGTGAAACATTCGAAACCACGAAGCGTTGGGGTTGGCGTATCGTTTTCCTGGAGGGCAATAACGTCTGGGGGAGATTGGCATATGTAATGATCGAGCTGGGCTTTTTTGCTGTTATATGACCGGCAATTCCATTGATAGATGGTAATCTCGGAGGGGTCAGTCATCATCGGACGGGAGTGGGGTGGCGGCGGCTATCTGGGCATCGGGATGCTGAGATATCTTCGGCTTCTTCGATTGAGGAGTCCTGTCACCTTCGATGGCGTCAAGGCGCTGCAGAATAGCCTGGGTAAGGTTGGATGGGCTAGCCTGTTCTAGGGCGGCCATGCGCTGGGTGAGGGAGTCAGTGAGCCGAAGGAGAGTCTGCGCAGTGCCGGTAATGGTTTTGTTGAGAGCAGCCAAGGCACCGGTGATCTGTTTTTCGACAAGCGGCATGATTTGCGTACGAATCTTTTCGTCAATGAGGGCGTCGGCTGGTACGTCAGAAAGGAAGGGTGGGGGTGGGGGTAGGGAGGCAGTATCTGGGGGCGGTAGCATTTTAAGGGCTTGTTGAGAGAGGCGGTTAGCGTTTTCGAGCGCTTCAATACGCTGGAGCATGGCGGCGTTTTGCTCTTTTATTTCGGCTAGAAGTTGTTCTATTGCGGGCGGGGCCGGGGGAAGTGTGGTTTGAGAGGCTGGTGCAGGTCGTGTGGGGAGAGGAGGGAAGGATTGAGCAGTGGGGGAGCGCGAGACAACAGCTGACCAGCTCACCTGTCGGGGGTCGATATCCGATGCTGGAGGGGTGGTTTGTCCATAGTGGGTGGGGCGAGGCTTGGAGACTGGGGGTGCAGGTATGAGTCTCTTAGGGCAGTCTTTGCTTGCGGTTTGCATGGGGGAGGTTACACAGTTTGCACTGGGGACTGCACGGATGGTCTGCAGGAGGATCGCTCAGTCCACAAGCGGGGCAAGTCGGGCGGTCGGGATGCGGGCAGACATCTTGTCTGTGGCCGATGTCGCCGCACAATTGACAAACTTGTACACTCCGGCGGAATGGGCGGCAGCGGTACGGGAGGCTGCCGACTTTCACGTAGAAGGGCACGTGAGGGCCCTGGAAGGTCAGGAGTGCCGAGGTGGTACGCCCCATGAGGCGAGCATGTATGAGTTGAGGCCTGTTTGCTTGTAGGAGGTCGCCGAGGGCTTCATTTGTTGTATCCGGGTCCAAGCCGTGGATGACTCCCCGGCAAGTGTCGGGAGGTGGCTTCATGTACGGCATGATTTCGCATTGTACTTCGCCGATTTGCACACATGTTATCTTGCTCAGAGTGATGGCATGACTGGCGTTGGGTGTGCTTGCCACGACTAAATTTTGGGACGTCTGGATTTGAAAAACGATGGTGTTGTAGAATTTTGCAGGGGAATCGCACTTGCAGTTGCGAAGCTTTGGAGAACAGTTCGAGGAGCCCAGGCCGCGACGTTAAGGCCAAAGCGGGGTCGATAGACCACGGTGTAGTTGTCTTTCGGCAACCGCGGTTGTGGTGCACGGCGGGTGTTGGCGCCCGTGGTAGGTGAAACTCTTGGCTCACCGCGTTGCGGCGGTAAAGCTGACGTGTCGTTGCCCGGTGGCTTCGAAGGTGCTTTCTTGAGGCGCGAAGTAAATGACATCGGTCCAGGGGTTTTCCGGTGGGATAGTACGGCCACTCAGTTGATCGAATTCCATGGCCTCTTGGCGCTGGGAGTGGGGCGCTGGGAGTGGGAGCTCTGTGCCCGCCGGCATGGCCGGAGGCAGCAGTATAGAACACCTTTGGCGCGGTAGGCTTAGCAGAGCGTCGCCGCCGTGGAAGTTCAAAGTCGGGTAATTAAGCAGAGAGAGGCCCCCCGATGGCACTTGAGGCACCGAAGCGTGCTGGATAACGTTAGAAACACGATGGTAAAGTCGTTCACTTGCCAGTGAGGGTAGTCCGCCGATTTGGAGGTTCACTGCGGGAGCCCATACAAAACGTGACCGTATGTGTCGGCCCCCTGGCGGCGAATCCCCGAATGAAATTTAAAATACAAAAAAATGAATATAAAATCATTGCGCCAACAGGCGAACCTTGTAACGCCCTGCATCTCACAGTAATGCAGATTCCTCGAAAGCTCCATATTGAATCCTTATAGTAACGTAAATAAGCATACTTTGTCGGTCAAAAGTTCGAAAAACCAATAAAATAAGAAAAATATAAAATAATTACGGGAAATGGCGAGCCGTGTAACGCCCTCCATTTCCACAATAATGCAAATTTTGCGATAGTTCCACATCCAGTCGTTGTAATAGCGTAAATAGACATAATTGCTGGAACGAAATTTTGAAAAGCTAGAAAAATGAAGAGAAATATAAAATAATTACGGAAAATGACGAACCGTACAGCGCCTTGCATTTCAACAGTAATGCGAATTTCGCGACAGTTTCACTGTAATCGTGATAATAGCGTAATTGGAGATAATTGGTCGGACAGGATTTAGAAAAAACAAAGATATGGCTGGAAAAAACTTGCACTCAAGACAGCTGGCATAAGAATGATGGGCATTAGTATATCATTCTCTGAATTACTGCAGAATTTGTCAATTCCCGCTGTTCTTCCAAGCGAACGACATTCCTCCGTCTTATAGCGAGTTAAAACCTGAGAGGCTCCGAGCTTTGCTCTAGCGGACAAACATGTAGCTGTTCGTTCCCCCCTCCTTCGTAGGCATCTTACTGTCTAACACTCGAACCCAGACCAAAGCGCTCGGTTACGGAGGACATCTGACAGAGTGTATCGAGCCACGAGACTTCTACGTTTAGATTTCCCGCCAGTACAATGGGCATGCCAATGGTAGCGACATGAAGCACAGCTGCGCGCGCACGTACATTTCCTTTTACCCCCCCCCCCCCCCCTCCCCGCACGTGCGCACGCATAATACGGCAACATTCGATGGGAGCATAGTTAGGCGTGAAATTCACCGCCAAAATGTTGCTGGAAAAGCCCTTCAAGCTGAACAATTTTGGGCTCACGCCGGCGTTTTAACAGGGAAGTAGCTGTTCGACTGGAAGCTGCTCGGCAAAGTGGGATTTGAGGCGGCAACGGCAGCGGCATTCGGTCGTTTTCACGCCCATTCTAGCTTCAGTTGGTTTTCCGCTATCATCTGATAACGACGCTACCGCCGTTGTCAGCTGGTTGCTCAACTTGTTAAAGAGGCATCGGTGGGCGCGGGGGCAATAACAGTTGTGAAGGACTGTCGGCGGTGACGCGGTTGTCGGCGGTTGTCGGCGGTGACGCGGAGGAGCCCCGCAGCGGCGCCGAGTAAAGCTACTTCGCCGGAATGAAAACTGGTGTGTTTAGACATATACTGTTTCGCAGTAAAAGGCGCTTACCAATTCTCAAGCCAGATTAGCCCCCCGAAGCAGCCGTCCGATATGTAGTACAACGAGAAGGGCGGCATTCGGTTGTAGCGGCGGCTGCTCTTGCCGCAGTTCACCAGGAAACACCTGCATGGCGGCGCAACGATTGCAGAAAAATGGCGGTGCCCTGTGTGTCCATTAATACGAAGCTCTACGATCAGCCTCACTCGCTTCATTGTCGTAGTTTGTACCGGCTTTCGTCCGGAAGCTCGTACAACCCAAAAGACGTCGATTCTTGCCGCTGCTCAGAATTATTCCACCATCTGGCTAGAAAAACTTGCCTGAGTCAATGCGGACTGGCCACCGCTTTCAACCAGTTGGCTCAAAAAGGTTGGCGGCCATACAAATCGTGCAATGGGTAAACAAAAAAAAAATGGGGGGGGGGGATTAGTAAAGTAAATTAGAACAGTGGAGTGGGAAAGAAATTTTGATCTGGGAAGTGTGCACCTCTTTCCCCCGAAGTTGATGTGACTGAGGAGATTAGTTCACCAATAAACATGATTTCTCTTTCGGATAGAACACAAAAGTCTACTGAAGGCCAACTTTGTCTTAAGACTGCCTGTGAAAAAAATATTTCAATAGGTGTTTTCGGGATATTTTTAGTAATAAAAAGAGCAGTTGTCTACCAGTAGGAATTTATTCCAGGAAGAACATTACCGAGACAAAGTACATGACAGAGATAAGTGTTGTTACGTGGCCATACGACGACGGCGGTTTCAGCCATGGAAAAGGCGAGAGATGTGTGTACATATTTGCAACTATTTACAATTCGGCCATACGGGAGACTGACGTAGGCCACGCGTCACTCTCATCGTCATCTTCGTAGGTGGAGTAGCTCGCTGCGCTAAGTATGATTTCCTTAGTCGTCGTCGGGTCGTCAAAATACCACTAAAATATAAATAGGAAAAGCAAAAATTCTGAAGAAATTTCAAGAATTATCTACAAAAGCGTAGCATTCAATGCCGCTTGTCTTGAGAGAGTTTCTTACAGCCACATTTTTGGTTTTTTTTTAAATCCTTTCCGACCAATTACCTGTATTTACGCTATTACAACGATTGCATTTAGAACTCTCACGAAATCTGCAATATTGTGGAAATGCAGGGCGTCACACGGTTCGCAATTTTCCGTAATATTTTTGTATTGTTCTTATTTTTTAGTGTTTCAAAATTTCTTTCTACCAATTAACTATTTTACGCTAATATAACAATTACAGGTGGAACTTCCGCAAAATATGCATCATTACGAAAATGCAGGGCGTTATACGTTTTGGCACTTACCGTATTTTTTGATAATTTTGTAATTTTTTAGTATTTCAAAATTTTGTTCGACCAGTTATCGGCATTTACGCCATTATAAAGATTACATTTAGAACTTTCACGAAATCTGCATTATTGTGTAAATGCAGGGCGTGACACGGTTCACCATTTCCCGTAATTATTCTTTATTTTTCGTCGTTGTTTAGTTTTTCAAAATTTCTTTTGACCAATGATATCCATTTACGCTATTATAACGCTTGCAGTAAAACTTTCGCGAAATCTTCATTATTGTGGAAATGCCGTGCATTTTACGTTTTGCCATTTTCCGAATCTTTCTCATATTTTTGTTAATTTCGTTACACCCATTATCTTCATTTGCTCCAATATAACCACTATCGGCGGAATTTTCGCAAAATCTGCATTATTGTGGAAATGCCGGGCGCAACACCTTTCGCCATTTTTCGTAACTTTTTCGATTGTTTTTATTTTTTAGTTCGAAAATTTCGTGGGGCTGTTATATACATTTATGCTATTATAGAGATTACAGGTGGCACTTTTACGATATCTGCATTTTTGTGGAAATGAAGGGCGTTACATCGTCCTGGCTGGGGGGGTACTCGGCAAAGAATGGTAAGCATGGAAAACCCTTACCTACTACCCCGGCAACCTCCAGTAAAAGTTTAGCAGAAAAGATGATTGATGGGTGCTAAGATAACAAAGTTGAGTTAGTGCTCCGGAGCGACTTCAACTAGGGAAGCGATGTGAAACTACTTGACTCGAGCTTCTGCATTTCGGCCGGCGACTGCACATTCCCGTTGGTCTGCATACACAATGCAGGTACGATCCGGGCGAGGACCGCTGGACGTACGTGGCGCCCATGGCACGTGCCCGCATCGGCGTGGGCGTTGCCGTTCAGCGGCGCCTTCTGTACGCCTTGGGCGGCTACAACGGCCAGGTGCGGCTCTCCTCCGTGGAGTGCTACGACCCGGATAACGACCTCTGGTGCGACGTGGCGTCCATGAACTGCTGCCGCAGTGGCGCCGGTCAGTCTCCTCTGCGCTCTCTTGCATTCTGCGCTCTTGTTCGGTGTGAACTTGTCACAAGGAAGAGTCATGTTATACTGAGACTGGCATTTGCAGCCTCTTCTAGTTTAAGAAGCCACCTACATCCAGTTACGTCTTTGCTTACTTTGTTTCTCTTTCTTTATACCTATATGACAACATGAGCATGTAGCTTTCCATTCCTTTGATACCTTGTGGCAAAATGGCGCAAAGAAATGCGGATTAATCAGCTGTATCGAATATTCGCTGTAGGAGCAGCCGCAAAAATGAGCGCAAATAAATCCTCAATAAAGTCCCCGCAGAAGGGCCTGATAGTTTACCGGGCTATATGCTCCTTCTACCCTGAACACTAATGGTTTCCTTGACGTTGCGAGACTTTCGAAAACTGTGTATCCCGTGCATAGAATCAATCCCCAGACCCCAGGATTTCCTTTAGGGAGGTGGCATTCCTGTATACGTTGCGGAGGCGAGCTTCTAAGATTTAGTGGAGAACAGTGAGTGAACGGCCCGGGCATGACGTCACTATAGGCTACATGAGGTTCAGGGGCATGTAATTAGAAAAATGAGTAAGTACAACTTTTTTCTCCAACAGTTCGTTTTATTTCAAGCAAGGAATAATCGGGGTTGTTCGAGAACAGAGATGTCACGTACGCAGCGTCGTGGTACTGTCAAGATAAATATGACTTGCAGAATAACCACGTTTCAGCACTCGATCAGGTGGTGCGCATGATACGCCATCTTTGGACGGCTAGACAGCCCTCTATCAAGCCATGCACCACATAAAGCACCAACGTCGTGGAGAACATACCCTGGGGCATAACTCGTAAAGGCGACGTTCTAGCCGATCTTCAGATAGACATTTATCCTAATACCTGAATGTGATAACAAATCGTGCAACGCCAATCTCTAGAAACAGGATTTTAGGCAAATACCTATTTTGTTCATTGCGCTCCCATCGCAGTACTTCGATATAGGAGCATGAATTAGTGGTTAAGTAGGACTTTTTTGGTATTTTTGTAGTGCCTATAAATGCGTACATTGCTGTTTGTGCATTAATGCCTATACGTGCCTATAAATGACTTTCTTTCGAAATAGGCGCTTCTATGTACAATTTTCAGCCTCAGCTTTCGCTAGAGTGTAGTTTGAGATCGTTATTCATGTTACCGAACAGCTAGCATTAACTGTTCGGAACTCTATTGGGTTCAACCAATTCTTCTAGTTTAACCAACTTCCAAAAAACAACAGCTAACAGCAGCGGGAAGGCACGCAGTGAGACGAGGAACAATTTTGAATTCAAAAATCTTGAGATGGTGGAAGTCGCTATTGTTTCCGAAATTTTCAGAGCGGTTCTTAGGCCACATTCCGCGTGCTCTCCAAACAGATTTCTTCAAACTTGTGCAGCCGCCTGCTCGTGTCTAGAAGCATACCCAAATCCAACTCTATTTTAACGGTTGAGCATCGAACACGTCGTTGTTAGCAGATCATTCCTATATTGAAAAGCCAACGGCGAAATAGCACTGCGCAGCAGCGTTTCTTTACGCCTTGAAATTTACACTGCCGACAGGCTCCAAGTCCCGCTTTTCCATCAAGGAACTGTTCATCTGCTAAGCGCCTTTTGAGAATGCTCTTCCAATGTTCGCAAGCGCATTTGGCAGTATTGGGACATCTGGCCTGAACGATTCGGATTTTATTGTATATGAGTTGTACCTAAGAGCCTTCAGGACAGAGCACGTTAATTTTTGCATAAATAGTCGTCTCTCGAGTTTATTCTTTGTGTGTGTTTTTGTTGTGTCTTAATAACATTGCGCCAGGAAGACATTAAATACCGCTTTTTGATCAGCGTTTGCAGCTCTCAAGTATTCTTTTTCATGCCTGCTTCCCTATTGGCGGTGAAAGGTTTGAGTGACGTCCCCTGGCTCTGACGTCGGCTTAGGGACTCGCGCCGCTGTCGTCTGATGCACTCCGCTTGTGAGGGGCAGCAGTGCCTGGGCTAGAAATCGCCCGCTTTGATGCTTTACTGCAGTAAAGAGCGTATTTCCAGTTATAAATTTAATTCCCCAGTTTCTGACACCTCTGAATAATTTCAAGCTGTATCCCACACAAGCTTGCAACACACGAGGAGAGAGAGAACAACTTTCTTCAGAGCATCGGTCAGAAGATGGTGTGTAATTCGTCCTGTTCTAGCTTATTGGCGAGGTTCAGTGCTCAGAGCTCCTCGATAAGTATCTAAATGCGTAGGCTTCCGTAAAGTATTTTTGAGATGCTCTTATGAAGATTCAACATTTTAATGCTGCGCACCAAGCAGCGGGGCCTTACACGCGCATCGCACAGCGGGAAATAAAACGGCTGTTTTCCATTTATTGTGTTGTTGTGGACTTGCATCAGATGAATGCTTTTTCTGTGCCCGACGCATTAATTTTTCTGCACCGTCACAAACGTCTTATTTGGAAGTTTGGGGGGGTTTGTGAGGCTCACAACGTTCGTGGGGACATTTTCTTCGGGATGTAAGGCGTGCAGTACCTTCTTCACAAGTTTGGCTCGCGTTATGGGTGCGTGCAAGAAGGTGCATATCCGCAGCGTGAGTTGTTTATTCACATGCAAATGCAATGAGGTTTGTGCTATGGCTCAGCGAAACGGCGGAGACAACGTTATCCAGGGTACTCGAAGGCGCCTTTTGTGCACGAATTTCTATCGCAACCATCGTTTAACAACTAACTGACTCTCAACCCGCAGAGTTATGACATGATTACGGTGTTGAGGGCTTGATATTTTCGCTGACGAACGCATTAAATAGTATTACAGTACAACAAGAATCGAAACCAATGAATATGTACAAGCAGCTCTTTATTGCTTTCCTAGCCTTTCGGGCGTAAAGAACAATGCCTGGCCTCCTCCGGATGGAGTTATATAAATTGTAAAAAATTACTCTTACTCCCTTGTCCTGAACTGAGAACCCCGCCCACTAACCAGGTCGATTTCACTGTTGCTCCTGCCTCCTCCTACTATTCCTCCGCTTGTGCGCCGTTTTACTGTAACGAATATCTGAATATTGTGAAGGTATGCCTGTAAGAAATGTACCAGGTCCAAACAAACATAGTGTTACTGTATTTTTACCGTACATGTGACTATTTTTGCTCAATAAGGCACCGTATTGGGTCGAAGCCTGGTATAAAACCAACACGCCCCTATACACACAGGTTATTTGGAACTTCGCCTACATTTTTTGCGGCCCATGATGCATGTCGGCATACTTTTATGCCATGGCAAGGTAAAGTGTTATGGTACAATACTTTTGAGAGTTCGTCAGGGTTGCAAAAACTGTTTTACCTAATATAGGATTACCGGGAATCCTAATGCCTTCTGCCAAAGCCGAGAGCCCTGAAAGCCTGGGAATTTGTTTTGGTCTTACATTCTCGCTGTTGTCGGTTATTAGCAGCTGACTGTTCGCTTTGTTCGAAATATTGTTGGATACAGGAGCTGACGCATAGCTCCGACTCTTCGCGCTCCGCACAGGACCGGCTTCGCAAGGAATTGGGTGACGCCGACAATGTTTCTTCCGAAGCGGCATTAAAAACCAAACTTTAAATCACCTGTTGAGCTAGTGCATGCGATTTTAAGTATTTTATTGTGATAAAAAGTTACGCAACAACAAAATCTGGCGCGGACAAGGATCAGACGTTTACTGAGTGCAAATAAACAGCACGGAGAGCGAATCGGAGTGAAGCAGACGACAAATGCGAGAAACCCTAAGCCGACGTCACGGAGACGCGCTTCACAGCGCCGCCCTTGGTCACGCTCGCCGCCAATAGGCATCGCTCGAGCAGGCGACAAGGTCCATTGATCACGAATGTGAGCAGTGCGCTTGTTGAATTTGGTCAATGCATCGCCATAGGTCCAGAAGTTTTGAGGGACAATTTAACGGCCATGTTGAATTCTAGGCGGCTTTGTGCCGTCATGATGGATAACATTTTTGGTTTAGCTATCGTAGATGCAGCACGTGTTCGTTTCCTATTACAGTTAAACCTGGATATAACGAACCTTTATTTAACGAATTCCTGGATTTAACGAAGTTTTTTCATTCCCCATTTCCAGCTTCATTGAAGCTCATGTGTTGGCTACCTCTACGTAACGAAGGGGTTGCGACGGTCAACTTGGATGTAACGAATTCGCTACGCTGATGAGTCAAGCTTTCTTGCCCTTTTTCGGAAAAATCGGCTGGGGAAACGCACTCATTTAGCGAATTTCGTTCGCACCGCCATCTCTCGTGCGTTTTCACGTGTGAGTGTGAGTGCGGTGTCGTTTAAGTGCTAGGCCTGCCTGTCGGCGTGTAGTCGCGTCTGTCCCTGATATCTGTGGTACGGGTTCGTGGATGATTTTTGCTGCCTGAATAGGAAAAGGTTTGTCTTTCGAAGACAAGCTCGAAATTTTAAATGCAGTCTCCGCCGGCGAGAAAGAAGAACGTCACCGCCCGGTACAGTGTCCAAGCTAGCATCTCTTCAACAATTTTGACTGCAGAAAAGAGCGGGAAGTTCGCGAAAAGGCACCATTTCAATAAGTTTGGTTCTTGAAACGCGTTAAGGCACCAAAATGTATCAAAAAGCAAAAGTGATACTTAGTTACTTTTTGTGAATTCGGGGGCTGTGTAGTAGAAGCAAGTGCAAATCACGCAGTTTTTCAGTGTGAAAAATATCCTTGAACAAGGGTGAGTTCAGCATGACTGATCGCTAGCATATTGATTTCGGTTCTGCGTCATTCCCGCAAGCTTTAACTCGAAACCTGCATGCAACAAAAAACTGGATGTAACTGCCAATTTTTGTCAACTTCGTTATATCCAAGTTCAACTGCATCTACATTAATGCGAATATTTATGGTGCCCATATTTGCGACGTGGGCGGCGTAAAACGTTGCTTTTCCCGCCTATTTCATGCGCCTAAGATGCTCTTTTTAAAGCCTAAAAATCCGGTCTCTACTAATCACCCCGCCGGCGTATAAATTGACGCCGACTCGGTGGACACGCGACAAACTGACGCCTCTTCCTTTGTTGTACATTGACAGGCGTGCTGTCCGTGGAGCGCTGGATATACGCGATCGGCGGATACGACGGCAGCAGTCAGCTGGCCTCCGTCGAGCGCTACGACGTGGAGAAGGATCGGTGGGAAGTCGTGGGCCCCATGAAGTCACCCCGCAGCGCACTGGCCGTCGCCCTTCTCGGAAGAAAGATATACGCGCTGGGTGAGGGCGCAGTCAACTGTTACGTTGTTCGTGGCGCTGCTGAAAATGGCCATCATGATTACAATGAAGGGAAGGAAGACGTTCACGGCCGCTTTAGGCAGGTCCGCCTTGTTATGAATGCTTCGAACACGAGAATGACAGTAAGCTGTTCAAATTGTGGTGAAACAAATTGTTCTAGCTCGCTGGATAGTGTATGTTACACAGTTTTTATGCGTAAAATCAAAGTTTTCAGGTCTTCATGCTGCAAGTAGGCACAGAGACTGCGTCCCATGTGTATACACATTTATATCCCACTTCCTCGGTGTAATTTTTATTGGCCTACTAGAGTCCCGAAAGAGCTACATCTGACCGCTTATTTCCGCTGACACCGTCCTTGTCCAAGCTAGGAAACAGCATATTGTTACGCACACCATCAGGGCCGTATATTCGCGGATGCGTTTATGACGTTTCAACGGTCAACCATCTGAGCAAGCTGATTGGAAGAAGAGGAGAACGAGGTGGCACTCCGGCTTGGCACCATCATTCACGGAGCGCTCTACCATCTACGCTCGTCTTACACCGTCCGCCCTCACTGTAAATAAATCCATCTCATAACAGTTTGGTGGAGGAGCTGGGTACGCCACGTCGGACCTCTAGGATTTCCGCCGCAGCCGACGTGTGGTGGGTCTGCCACCGCTGTCTCCTACGATGCCTCAAGGTGGGAACACTGTGCCGGCCCCCACGCCTGGCTGGCATCCTCCGCGAGAGCCCCGAATGTTCACTGGGAACGCCGATGAGGACGTTGAGGAATGGCTGACGCACTATCGGCGAGTGAGCCGGTACAACCGCTGGGATACCGCTGCACAACTCTCGAACGTCGTGTTCTCGCTAGACGAGACTGCCCTGACCTGGTTTGAGAACAACGAAAGCAAGCTTACAACCTGGGACCGTTTCGTCGAAGAAATTTCAGCCCGCTTTGGCGATTCCGTCGGAAAGAAGAAGCAGGCTGAACAGACGTTGCTGCATCGCGCCCAAGTCCCAGGTGAGACATGCACCACCTACATTGAAGAGGTGCTAAAGCTCTGCAGACTCGTCGACCCGCAAATGTCTGAGGACGATAAAGTGGGTCACTTATTAAAGGGGATCGATGAATACGTCTACAACTTTTTAATAGGGCGTGAAAAGTTGGAATCGGCGTCAGACGTTGTCCAGCACTGTCGCACCTTCGAGGCGTTGAAGAAAGCGTCGTATTAACGCCAAAGTTCGGTTCGCTTGGCTAATGTAACGACTGTGGCAAGCGTTGATGATGACCCCACCACCGGACTTCGTGAAACTATCCGGCGCATCGTCTGCGGAGCGGAGAGTTGCTGCGACACCAAGAGCCTCGGCGCTATACTGACGGCTTGCACGTTCACGAAAGTTACGTGCTGCAAGATGTACAGGCCAATAGCCTCTCGCCTTCGAGTGCTCAGTTCCGTGATCCGAGCTATACGCCTCGCAATGAAAGCCCGCAGCGCCTCGACAATTGGGATTCACCACGCTACAGTCACGATGTCCAGCAGTTCTCTCGGCGCCCTCAACATCCAACTTACGACCAAGCGTCCTCAGGGCCCGGCTTATGATCGCCGTTTTGATGGCGTCTACGAGAGATCCTTCCCTCCCCGTGAGCGTGACTTTCCCGTCTGCTACAACTGTGATTTTGAGGGCCACATTTCTCGCTACTGCGCCGTCGCCGCCAAGCGCCACTGGTACCAGCAAACTCCCATGTGGAACCGCCCGAACGCCGGAAATGCCCCCTACGACACTCGCCTGCCAACAGCTTTGTTCGCCGATGCACCACCGCGCCGCGATTCACCGGCTTCTGACCGCAGCTTAACCCCACCCGCTTCACGACAGCGGCGTTCACCATCACCCCGGCGTCGGTTCACCGCCGCCGGAAACTAGCCAGCGCGGCCAATGGAGGTTGAGGCCGCGGCACAACTGTCACGTGAAATGCCTCTTACCGGACAGCCTAACTGGGAACTACTTTCGCCTGTACCAATGCTAAAAAACACAGTGGAAGTATTAGTCGATGGCACCCGAACGATGGCTTTGATCGATACGGGCGCAACAGTGTCGGTAATGAGTTCTGCGTTTAAATCCCGTCTTGGCCGCAAAGTAATGTTTCACTGGGACAAAATGGTAACATTTCAAGGTGTCGGTGGTGAGTCCCTATGCCCACTTGGAATCTGCTCAGTGACTGTTTCGTTTGGCGGCCACACAACCAGAACGGAGTTTGCAGTATTGCCGGGGTCAACTCACGATGTGATTTTAGGTCTAGACTTCTTCAAGCAGTGTGGTGCCACAGTTGACTGTCGTAATGGGGAGATATATGTGGACGGGACCGCCCTATCTGCCCTTGTAGAAGATTCTTCTCCCGATACCGCCCGCACAGTCTGCGTATTGAGCGACACCATCATGCCGGCGCGGTCAGCCGCATTCGTGTCAGTCCTTTGCACGGGAACTGATCTGGATAAATTTGAAGCTTTGCTGGAGCCGATTCCCCTAAACTGTGCAAAGAAAAATGTATTGGTGCCTCGATCGGTTGTTACGGTAAACAGGGGACAAGCCTCTGTGTGGACTATCAACTCTTCGCCCGAACCCACTCTACTTCCACGCGGGCTGAAACTTGCCGAAGCGATCGAATATGTTTCAACTTCAGTAGGAGTTTTGTCCGAAGCCATAAATCCGTCCACTGATCCTTGCCCGGTGGACCCTGCCAAATTGCAAAGTATGATCGACGAATCCCTGGAACCAGAAAAACGCCATGCGTTGGTTGCCGTGCTTGCACAATACTCACGCGTACTTGACTTCGGGCGAACACATCGATGCTCGTCAATACCGCCCACACGGACCCACCATTCAATACATATTGGGGAAGCCCGGCCCATACGACAAAAGCCGTACCGCGTTTCACCATCCGAGCGCAAGATTATCAATGAACAAGTACGAGACATGTTGCAGAATGGCGTGATTCAAGTGTCTTCAAGTCCCTGGGCAGCTCCGGTGATATTGGTCAGAAAGAAAGACGGGTCATGGCGCTTCTGTGTTGACTATCGGCGCCTCAACGAAATTACTAAAAAAGACGTCTACCCTCTTCCCCGCATAGATGATGCAATAGATTGTCTTCATTCGGCTTCGTACTTCTCTTCAGTTGACTTGCGATCAGGCTACTGGCAAATTCCCGTGAACCCCGACCATAAAGAAAAAACAGCGTTTATCACACCCGATGGACTATTTGAATTTAATGTTATGCCCTTTGGACTCTGTAACGCCCCTGCTACGTTTGAGCGTTTCATGGATACGGTACTTCGGGGCCTCAAGTGGGAAGTGTGCATGTGCTACCTCGACGATATCGTCATTTTTGGTCGCACATTTCGTGAACACAACACGCGCTTGGCCACTGTTTTGGACTGTTTAGAAAAGGCTGGTTTCATCTTGAACTAAAAAAAATGTCGATTCGGAGAGCGGCAAACTCTTGTCTTAGAGAGCGGCAAACTCTTGTCTCGTCGTTTTATCCCTGGCTTTGCTGACATAGCCCATCCTCTGACATGTCTTCTGCGGAAAAACGTTCCATTCAAATGGAGTACCGACTGTGCCGTCGCTTTTCGTCACTTGAAACATCTTCTGACGTCCGGACCGATTCTCCGCCATTTTGATGCACGGGCGCCTACTGAAGTTCACACCGATGCCAGTGGGGTTGGAGTTGGGGCCGTGCTTGTTCAGCGCCACAGTGATGGTGAGCATGTTATTGCTTACGCCAGCCGCACTCTCAGCAAGTCGGAGCGGAATTATACTGTCACGGAGCAAGAGTGTCTGGCAGTAATTTTTGCCACACAGCGATTTCGCTCCTATCTCTATGGGCATCCTTTTACCATCGTCACAGACCACCACTCACTCTGCTGGCTCGTCAACCTTCGTGATCCTTGTGGGCGGCTGGCACGCTGGGCTCTCCGTCTGCAGGAGTATGATTTCACCGTATCATACAAAAGCGGCCGCAAGCATGCCGACGCTGACTGCCTCTCCCGGCTGTCACTGGAATCAGTGGCCTCTGACGAAGAGAACTTTGACCAGTATCTCGCCTCTATTTCGACATCTTTCCCTGAGCCGGATGTTTTCAAAAGGGAGCAATGCAACGACAAAGCTTTGGACTCGCTTTTCGCTTTAGCCGATGAATCGAAGCCTACTAGCCGTTTCTGCGTGCGAAACGAAATACTTTACAAGAAGAACTATTCGGCTGTCGGACCTCGTCTCCTACTTGTTGTGCCAAAAAGCCTCCGTAGCGCTGTTCTAAGTTTTGTGCATGACGACGTCACATGGAGCCACATGGGGCTCGCGCGCACTCTGCACCGCGCCCAACAACGGTTTTACTGGCCGAACATGCGCAAGACTATTGAGCGCTATGTCGCCACTTGTACCCAATGCCAACGGTACAAAAATCCAACTGCTCCAGCAGGGTGACTCCACCCTGTTGACCCGCCAAGTCGTCCTTTCCAACAAGTTGGGATTGACTTGTTAGGGCCTTTCCCCCGCTCATCGCATGGACATCGCTGGATCATTGTATGTGTGGATTACCTCTCTCGCTATGCTGAGACGGCTGCTCTACAGTCTGCCATTGCTACAGAGATCGCCGTCTTTTTGCTTCGCTACATTTTGTTACGCCATGGACCACCCCATGTCATAATCAGTGACCGTGGACGTCAGTTTACTGCAAATGTCGTTGAACAGTTGCTTCGCCTTTGTTCCGTCCAATTTCGCCATGCTACGCCGCACCACCCTCAAACAAATGACTGACGGAACGTACCAACCGCACGTTAGCGAGCATGTTATTAATGTATGTCAGCTCGGACCACAAGAACTGGGACGATCTGCTAGAATTTATCACATACGCGTACAATAGTGGGAAGCACGAAACAATCGGCTATAGCCCCTTCTTCGTCCTTTATGCCCGGCAGCCCGGTAGCTGTCTCGACACGATTTTCCTTTTCTTCAACCATGACGATCCTTCCTTAGCTAGTACGCTCTGCCTTGCCAAAGAAGAACGTCGGCTTGCCCGCCTGCGAATCCTGGCCTCCCAGAAGCGCTCTAAGCAGCGTTACGACAGTCGTCGGCGTGATGTAACATACACACCGGGTGATTTAGTGTGGCTTTGGACACCACTGCGTAAGCGCGGCTTGTGTGAGAAGTTCCTGCCTCATTACGTGGGTCCGTTTGTTGAGCTACAACGTCTCAGCGATGTCGCATACGTCGTCTCGCGATTGACTTCGACTGGCGGACAGAGCAAAAGAACGCAAGTAGTCCATGTTGCCCGGCTCAAACGTTGTGAAGAACGCTCCGCAAGCTGACTCGCCCTGGGGGCTTCGTCTGCGACGGGGGAAATGTTACGCACACCATCAGGGCCGTATATTCGCGGATGCGTTTATGACCTTTCAACGGTCAACCATCGGAGCAAGCTGATTGGAAGAAGAGGAGAACGAGGTGGCACTCCGGCTTGGCACCATCATTCACGGACCGCTCTACCATCTACGCTCGCCCTACACCGTCCGCCCTCACTGTAAATAAATCCATCTCATAACAATATAACTGACAATATAGGAGGCTCACTATTTCTCTAAGTAATTCTCCGTACCTTCTATATTCCAACATATTAGCCCTCATATATAACTGGGGATCGACGAGTAATATTGGGTGCCTATTAAGATAATTTCGAGAAATTTAAATATCCAGAGTTTATACACCTATTCCAGCGTAGTCTGTAACGTTCAAACCTACATCACGAGCCCAGAACAAAGATATAAGTTTTGTAGTGCGGAAGAGATACAAGTATCTCCTACCCTTTCAAGGAGATTGGCCATGGTAATACAGCTTCAAGGAAGATGAAGAACCAGTGAACCGGACAGGGATCATCATCAGCCTGGACCGCGAGAAGAGCGCGTGAGAGCCAGCCGTCAGCCCCGCTTGCTTCGGACTGCCTTCGCTGAGCGTCCTGCTGCCTTGCCTTCGCAAATAAACCCATCTTACAGTTTGGTGGAGGTGCGGGGTACGACTGCGGAGCTCCAGTCTCGAGGGTACACGGGGTGAGCTGAGGCGGAGAACCCGCTACCCTGCCATCTCCCACTGAGTCAACCATGCCTGGTGATGCCCAACACACCGCGCCACCTTCCCCGCCGGCTGTCATCTGCTCCGGCGCGATCCGCCAGCGTGACCCGCCGCAGTTCAGTGGCGCCGACGACCAGGACGTCGAGGACTGGCTTTCTTCTTTTGAGCGAGTAAGCGCTTACAATCGGTGGGACGAGGTCACGAAGCTCAGTAACGCGGGTTTCTCCTTGAGGGGCGTGGCTGAACAATGGTTTCTGAACCACCCAGCTGATAGGTCAACGTGGCCCGCATTTACGACGAACATTACTCGTGTGTTCGGCCGCCCAGCTGTGCGCAAGCTTCTCGCGGAGCAGCGCTTAAGAGAGCGGACTCAACAGGCCGGTGAGACCTTTACCTGTTACATTGAAGATGTGGTAGATCTCTGCCGACGCGCGAATCCATCGATGCCTGAGCAAGACACCGTCAAGCACATCCTTAAAGGCATCGACGAGGACGCGTTCCAGATGCTGCTTGCAAAAAATCCCCAAAACGTAAGCGAAGTCGTCAGCCTGTGCCAAAGTTACGAAGAGTTGCGCAGGCAGCGCACCTTGACTCGTCGCCGACTGTCGCAGCGTGACGACCCACTCTGTGCGCTGGAAGTCGACGGAAACCCGTCCCTGCTGCGGCGCATCAAAGAGCTGATTCGTGAGGAGGTCGCCCGGCAGATCTCTCTCTTGCCTTGTTTACCGCAGCAGTCGTCGCCGACACAAGAACCTGCCCAGTCGTCGCCACTCCATCAAATAATTCGGGAGCAAGTCGCTGACGCCATTTCAGCTGCTCCCGAGCCCTTGCCTGTTGCGGCGCCACTTTGCTACGCTGAAGTTGCGGCACGGACCCCGGCTCACGCTTATGTGCCTCGACGCCGCCCACAGCCGCCGCCACATCTTACTCAGGTTCGCCCGTCGCCGCTCCACACCAACCCCTGGCGAACGCCTGATAACCGGCCAATATATTTCTCTTGTCGAATTCCTGGCCACGTCGCACGTTATTGCCACCGTGGGATTCCGCCGCCAGGAGACGCTTACCGACGGCCAGCCTACGCTGATAACGCATATGTTCCTTACCGCCCTTACAACGACGCCCATGCTGAGCCGCCCTATTCTCCGCCTTCTCGTGACGAACTCTCTTCTGGTGCCCGTCGGTCCGTCTCTCCTCGACGCCGTTCCATCTCGCCGATGCGGCGTCGTCCGACTGCCCCGGAGGAAAACTAATCGCCGCAGTTCCGGAGGCAAGAACTGCGGTGCCGTCGAAATACCGAAGCCCTTGTCTGTCCCCTGCGAACACGATTGAAGTAGACTTGGAAGGAATTCCCACTTGCGCCTTGGTTGACACAGGAGCTGCGGTATCAGTTATGGACGAAGAGATTTGCCGCCAATTAAGAAAAGTGAGGACGCCAATTTCCGGTTTTCATCTCCGCACTGCCACAGCGCACCACGTCGAGCCCATCGCAGTTTGCACCGCCCGGATTTTAGTACAAAATGAGCTCTACATCATCGAGTTCCTCGTCCTGCCCTCTTGTTCCCATCGCATCATCTTAGGGTGGGACTTCTTGTCAAGTCATAGCGCCATTATTGACTGTGCCCGTGCCGAGCTTGCTTTACTTCCTCTGCTTGACGCCGAAAAGGACAGTATTCCACTTTCTTCTAAGCTATGCGCCGCCAACGATTGCATGATTCCGCCAGCTTCTGCTGTTCTGATACCAGTGACCTGTGACACAATTTCCGAGGCAACAGTCGTGTTCACGCCCTCTAATCTTTTTTCCCACCGCAAAGGTACCTCTCTCCCCTATGCCGTCCTTACTATCGAGAATGGGGCAGGCACTATGGCTGTCTGCAATGCATCTCCTTCCCCATTAACTGTGCTTCGTGGTGAGTCCCTTGGGCGTGTGGAAGCTGTTGATAGCCACCTCGTCGACTTCCCGGATGTGTCAGCCCCTCTGTCAATCAATTCAATGAGCCGACCTCTACCTTTTGACACTGCTGCCTTCGTTACCGCCGTAGACGACAGTCTCGATCCTGTTCAGCGCGACCAGCTTCTGACCCTTCTTCAGCGTTTTCAATCCACCTTTGACTGTCAGAAGACTTCTTTGGGTCGCACATCAACCGTCTCTCATCGAATCGACACTGGCTCTCATCGTCCTTTGCACCAGCGACCGTATCGCGTTTCGGCCAAAGAACGTTCCGTCATCGATAGCCACGTTGATGAGATGCTCCAGCGTGGCGTAATTCGACCATCTAATAGCCCTTGGGCTTCTCCAGTCGTGCTTGTTACGAAGAAGGATGGATCTATCCGATTTTGTGTGGATTACCGCCGACTTAACAAGATCACTCGGAAAGACGTTTACCCTCTGCCCCGGATCGACGATGCCTTAGACTATCTGCAAGGAGCTGAGTTCTTTTCATCGCTGGACCTACGCTCCGGTTATTGGCAGGTGCCGATGGCAGACGATGACCGTGAAAAAACCGCCTTTGTGACCCCCGACGGATTATACGAATTTAACGTAATGCCGTTCGGGTTGTGTAATGCGCTCGCCACTTTTGAGCGCATGATGGACGACATTTTGCGTGGCCTCAAGTGGAAAACTTGTTTATGTTACTTGGATGATATCGTTATATTTTCCCCCGATTTCGACACCCATCTTACTCGTCTAGAGCAAGTTTTGCATTGCCTAACGGATGCTGGTCTACAGCTAAACTTAAAGAAGTGCCATTTCGCGGCCCGAAAACTGACAATTCTAGGTCATGTGGTCTCAAAGGACGGTGTTCTCCCTGACCCTGCTAAGCTACAAGCTGTGGCCGACTTCCCGAAACCGACCACTCTAAAAGCCCTGTGCAGTTTCATTGGCCTTTGTTCTTATTTCCGGCGATTCGTTCCAAATTTTGCATCGGTTATTGCACCTCTGACCAAGCTCCTTGGCGGAAGCCATGACTTGTCCACCTGGTCTCCTGCATGCGAGGCAGCCTTTTTGACGTTACGTCGGTTGCTCACCTCACCCCCTATACTGCGCCACTTCGATCCTCGTGCGCCCACCGAGATCCATACTGACGCAGTGGCGTGGGTTGGGAGCTGTACTTGCCAAAGGAAGCCAGGATTTGACGAGTACGTTGTTGCCTATGCGAGCCGTACGTACAAAAGCCGAATCCAATTACTCCGTCACGAAAAAGAGTGTTTGCCATCGTGTGGGCTATTGCCAAATTCCGCCCCCTACCCTTTACGGCCGGCCCTTCGATGTCGTGACAGACCATCACGCCCTTTGCTGGCTGTCATCACTAAAGGATCCCTCCGGTCGCCTTGCCCGCTGGGCTCTCCGCCTCCAGGAATATGACATCCGCGTGATATATCGGTCTGGTCGAAAACACAATGATGCGGACGCACTCTCTCGTTCACCTCTGGGCACGGATACGGCAGAGCTCATGGCCATTGACTCTACCCCGACATTCCAACCATTTGAGGACATGGCGGGGCAACAGCGGAAGGATCCCTGGATATCCTCACTCTGCGACCTCCTTTCTAATCCTACGCTGTGTACCGCTCCCCGAGCGCTGCGACGTCAGGCTGCGCACTTCGCCATCCGTGATGGACTGCTCTATCGCCGCAATTATCGCCCAGAAGGACGCAAATGGTTGCTCGTGATCCCTCGTCACTTGCGGACTGCCATTTGTGAAAGCTTCCATGCGGATGTGCATTGTGCCCATGCAGGCGTGCTGAAGACGTACGAACGACTGCGACAGCGCTATTTTTGGAGAGGCATGTACACCTTCGTGATGAAGTTTATTCGGGCATGCGAAGACTGCCAGCGTCGGAAGTCTCCGCCTCATCAACACCCCGGTCCATTGCAGCCTATACCCTGTCCAGCGCGACCTTTCGATCGGGTCGGTATTGACTTATACGGGCCGCTGCCAGCTACTTCTGCCGGAAACCGTTGGGCCGTGGTTGCTATCGACCACCTTACGCGCTACGCTGAGACCGCTGCGCTACCGGCTGCCACGGCGAGCGAAGTTGCTACTTTCCTTCTACAGCGTTTCATCCTCCGTCACGGAGCACCACGTGAACTTCTAAGTGATAGAGGGCGTGTCTTCTTGTCGGAAGTGATAGCAGCTCTCCTGGAAAAATGCAACGTGACTCACCGCACCACTACTGCCTACCACCCGCAGACGAATGGGATGACGGAGAGGTTTAACCGCACTCTTGGCGATATGCTCGCGAAGTACATCTCTTCCGACCACTCCAACTGGGACACGATTCTTCCCTTTGTGACGTATGCCTATAACACCGCGATGCAGTCTACCACTGGATTCTCCCCTTTTTTCCTTCTTTACGGTCGTGAACCATCCTGCACTCTCGACACAATTCTCCCCTATCGACCTGATGTTTCTCAGCACACGACAATTTCTCGACTCTGCAACCACGCCGAAGAATGCCCGGCCAAGATTGCCCACTATTTAACTTCTGAAGAACCAGTCGCTACCAAAAACATCGTCGTGATGGTGACCGCCCAGAAGCGACTTTTTCTCCGGCCCCCTGGTATGGCTTGGATACCGACTACTACTCCCGGTCTCCCAGCAAGCTGCTATCAAGTACCACGGCCCATACCGCGTTGGTCAAACGCGCGTCACCTGTTAATTACGTCGTGGAGCCGCTAACCCCGTCCTCAGACCTTCGTCGCCGAGGCTGCGAGACCGTCCACGTGTAACGCCTCAACCGTAATTACGATCCTGTTGTCGTAGCGTGCCCCTGAGTCGCCCGGGTGGATCCCTTCGCCGCAGGGGGGATGATTGTTAGTGCGGAAGAGATACAAGTATCTCCTACCCTTTCAAGGAGATTGGCCATGGTAATACAGCTTCAAGGAAGATGAAGAACCAGTGAACCGGACAGGGATCATCATCAGCCTGGACCGCGAGAAGAGCGCGTGAGAGCCAGCCGTCAGCCCCGCTTGCTTCGGACTGCCTTCGCTGAGCGTCCTGCTGCCTTGCCTTCGCAAATAAACCCATCTTACAGTTTTCATAAACTTTTGAGGGGCGTGAAAAAGGCAGGTTTTTCGTGTTTTTTAAAACATATAAAAATAAAAAAATACCATTCCGCAGAGATCTATAAAAACTCGACATACTACATAATGCGAAAGCCTTTGCCTCAACAAACGAAAAAAGTAACCGTAGTTGCTGGTGACTACACGAATAGAACCAAACTATGGCCGCTGTAAAAATAAAACAAGCAAATGAAGTATACACAATAATATATTTGGGTTCGAATGGGACTCGAAGCCAGTACGCTAGAGGAGCAGGCAAGTGCGGTGACTACAGCACGACCCCGGTACCGTGCCAGGACGGAACAAGAATTACCCGGACGCGTCCGCCATGACAGCCGAACATGATGGCACCGCAAACACGACGCACCAGTGAAGAAATCTTGGATAATTGCTGGCTTTCGCCTTCAAATCTCTTAGGAGTCTTATGTATATTAAGAACTATTCCGTTAACACTTAAAAAATTATAACGGCTGCAAGCTGGGTCCCAAAAGTCTTAGGTGAGCTTGCGCTATCAAAATCTGTGCACTTTTTCACGTCAAGGCTTTAATTTCTGAAAGCGCTGCTCTCTCTGCAGAAATGCCATCTCACAACAAATTTGCCCGGAAAAGCTCTGTTTTTTTCGATGTTATTGTGGTTGAAACAATAGAAAAAAGAACCTTTTCTTTCAAAAGTTTTTTTTTGTATAAACGATTACATCTCTGGCCCAGAGCCGGAGCGATGCTAAATTTGGAAGGATGAAGAACCAGCTGGTAAGCAGCCTGGCGTCCAAGTCACACTTAAACCGGATCATTCCGAGGAGATCTACGAATAAATGTATTTAAGGTTACAAATGGACGAATATCTGAAACCACGCTCTTCCAAAGCCAAAGTGCGCTGAAGGCAAAAACCTTTCGACTGATTCCTAGTTTCACCTGTAGATTTCGCAAAAAACTCCCACCTCCCCTCGCGGGAACCCCTGTGTAGATGCGACACATAGGGGGCTCACGTTTCATCGTTGAACAGCGGAGGAACGGCGCTGGAACGATGGAGCGGAGCGGCGCAGGCACCGCGTTTTATAGCGCGCATAACAGTGAGGGGACGCGCCGGCGCCAGTGCGTCTGCCGCGGCAATGACGCAACACAATCCAACACAATCCACTTTAATCCAATCCAATTCAAATCCAAATCGAATCCAATCCAATCCAAGCCAAGCCAAACCAAGCAATCCAATCGAATCCAATCCAATGCCCCTCACGAGAGAGTGTTCGCTATCGGAGAGGAGAAGGGGTGAGCGGCGGAGAGCGCAGCTCGCGCGGCGAGGAGAATGGGGGAGGGGCGGACGCCGACGACAACGCCGACGACGCCGGATGCAGAGACAAGGAGAGAGAATGAGATGCAGTCGCATCTAAAATTGATTGCTTCGTTGAGGACCTCTGGAAACTTGCTTCTGAGATTTTGCACCTGGTGGGGTTGAAAAAAATTGCCGGAGAGTATTGGCGAACCATCAGCTTGAAACGCTAGGAGCGACCTGTGCAACCTTGATGCCACGCGGAAATTGCTGAATCGGCTCTGAGAATGACAATGTTGAGGCCTCTAAACGCTTGCAAGAGCGATGCTTGCTTGAAGCACTTCTTCGCTCGCGAGTTTGGGAGTTTCCGTGCGCATTATCCCTGTCAGTTCTTATGTCCTTAAGCTGTTGATGTGGTCGCGGAATGATTACTTGTTGATGACACTAACTGGAACTTCTAAAAGTAACAACACTTGCGAATTCCCTCATTTTTAAACTTTAAAATACCACCCTGATTTTACACCAGAATTTGACGCGGTATGCGTAGGAAGCGAGGTACCCTACAGGTCTCGCCGCTTCTCCAATTTCCACGTACTGCTCTTCGGTTAGAACGAACTAAAAGAGAGCTAAGTGCTCGATAAAACGGCAAATCATCCAATTTTCGTAGCAAATCGATTGGAAAATATATAAGCGAACCCAAGTGTTGAATAATAAATATACATAAAGTTGAAACTCTCAGAATCCCGACATGGGCGTCTTTCATGTATTTTGTGAGTTCAGCATGCACTGTGACGCGCCTGTGATCGAAGTAATAAGTGTAACGATGGACATGCGAGTCGTCGTTGTAGTTTAGAAAACCTCATGTTATCTGTTCATGATATTGAAAGCGCTGTTCATTGTACTGTTCTTGATGCATTTTTGAAAGCCAATAATGTGAGCCAAGTACCCGAGTTTCCGGTGTTCTTACAAGAGGTGTTACGTGTCACAGAGTGGGGCAAACAGAAAACGGACACTCGCATTTTAGCGCGGTGCACTGGGGATATATGCTGCATATACTGCGTGCCTTGGCACTGCAGATTCAACGCCGAAGGCTCGCACTGAATTTTAACTGCTGCTTGTGTCGCTATTTCTTTCTTAAATGGCTTCGAAGACAACATAAAAATATTCTTCAATTTAAGAAATATCATTTGGCAGGCTCACTCACCACCATTCCAATCGCAAAATACGGTTCTAACCGAAAGAACAAAGGGATGTAGCGAAACTTGAAAATACAGTGACGTAATCTGGGGAGGGGTGACGCCCTCCCCAGATTATATGTCTCAGATATATGCCCTGTCGCGGCGCGCCCCAGGGCGCCGTCCATTCTCCGCTTGTCTTTAACCTGGCTATGGCGCCTCTCGCTCGCGCTCTTGAACACGCCCCCAACCTCCGATCTGTGATCTATGCTGACGACATCACAATATAGGTACCCAGCGGTAGTGGTGCCATGATTGAAGAGACCCTCAATCAAGGAGCCGCTATCATACACCAGCATGCCCAAGATCAAGGTCTCTCCTGCTCTGTCTCCAAATCATAATTACTCATATTGCTTCCCCGGTGATCCAGGTCCACCTCCCTACACGGTGCAGCTGAATCCAAGCCAGGGTCTCGCTCGATGGTACCATTATTCCTCATGTCTCACAAGTCCGCATCCTTGGATTTATCACACACTCAACTCGCAGCAGCACACACACCCTCGCCCAGCTTCGCACTTACACCACGCAGATCATTGGCCTCATTAAGCTCATCACGACCCGTACAAATGGCCTCGTTGAATCTGAGCGCCTTCGCCTCCTGAGCATCCTCATCTCTCGCTTCTGCTACGGTACGCCACCCTCACCCTCACTCAGCAGCAGTCCTTGGACGCTCTTTTAAGACGTGCCTATTGTGCAGCGCTTCTCTTGCCTACACACGCCCCTACCGAACGACTTCTAGCCCTAGGTTTGCACAACACGGTGACGGAGCTACTCGAAGCGCACCGCATCGCCCAAATCACCCGCCTATCCCAAACGCCACCGGCCGCTGCATTCTTGAACGAGCGCATCTCAACCCACCCATTCTACTCAATCCTATGGCTACCATCCCTCTCTCAATCCTCTCCAGCATCCACATCAAACCCCTTTCTCGCAATATGAATCCCACCTTCTACATTGGTCGCCGTTTAGCCCGTGCCCGGGTTCATCTCAGACACTAACGCCCTTCCCTGAACGTCCTATATGTAGACGCGGCTGAGTATCCGAGCAAGCCGCTTTGCCATTGCGGTCATAGGAGCACCTGGCGCCGACCCGAAAGCTTCAGCCACGGTGCTCACCTCGACTTCAGTCACCGCGGAGGAGGCGGCAATTGCCCTCGCTCTTAGCCAAACACCCACCCCTCTCGTTATATTATCAGATTCGCAACCCGCCATCCGAAATTACCTCAAGGGCACCATTTCATCACTGGGCCTCCAAATACTTCGCACTCGGCCCCCTTCCGAACCCGTGACGCTGCTGTGGACCCCGTCCCACACGGGCATAGGTGGTAATGAGGCTGCCCACCACCAAGCCCGAGCTTTTACACCCCGGGCAGGCGCTTCTTTTGCACCTAAACACGGCGTTCCCGAGATGTCCCATTCGGTACTGCTCACATACCATTACCGCCTCCTTCGCAGACCACTTCCCCCTCCCAACCCCTCCCTCACAGCCGAGGCTGCCCACATGTGGTGCCTTCTTCAGACGCACTCGTTTCCTCACCGCACTCAATTAGTGCAACCTCTTTTCCTCTCCCAACTGTCCCTTGTGTGACGCGCCGGAAACCTCTATCACTCGCTCTGCGGATGTACGCGCGACCCTTTCCCCCTCTATCCTTCCCCACCATCGGGGAACAGGCTCTAGGCTGCTCGGACCCCACAGTGGGACCCCAGGGTGGGGGAGTGACGGCAGCTGGACTGTAGTTTTAGGGTAGGGGAGTGGCGGGCCACTCCCCCATTGTAAAACCAGACTTCCAAATAAAGTGGATTGTCTCTCTCTCTCTCTCTCTCTCTCTCTCGGTAGACAGCCGCCAATCGCAGAAACACTTTTACCTGACGTGGTAGAGAAGTCGCCGTAAAGCGGCTCTGGGGTCGGAAATGCTTCATCCGTTTCTTTATATCTAAATTATTGCTGAAAGTTTGCAATAAATTTATATCGGTGTTATCGATACAAGAGCGGGGTTTCTAATGAACCAAACTTGAATTTGTGCCTTCATGGCCCATTTAAACGCTTTTCTTTCTTCGCTCCAGGTGGCTACGACGGCGACGACTTCTTGTCATCCGTCGAAATCTTCGACCTCGAGTCGGAGCAGTGTCCGACGGAACGCCCATGCAGGACGGACGAAGCGGCCACGCGGCAGCCGTTTGGCGCGCCCCCCTTGCTCATGCACTCGGTGCTATAAACTGCAAGTGGCCGCACTTTCATCCTGGAAGATGGAGCTCCGTGATTCCTCTCCGCGCAGGACTAATGCAATTATGCTTACATTGTTGCGCGGCGCCAACGATCGCAGCACGCTGTGCCAATTTACCCAAATTATGGTTAATAATTCGGCAATAACCCAATTACACGAATGTCAAGCTTTGTGGTCTTCATTTTGTACCATAAGTTGAGCTCCAACTGGAGCTGTGAGATTTTATTCGTATTATTGCAGAGAAGGTTAGGTCTGGAGGCCGTGCATGGGAAATGAGAAGGGAAGTGACCACGCGGCTCAGGGCGAATGGCGACAGTAAAGTTTTTCTCTCTCTGACGAAGGGGTAGTTGAAGTACCGCTCTTTTTGGAACAATTGAATGTATCCGTAAGCCTTCGGTTTCCGTCATGTTCATGGTGTTGAGGTTCTTTTGCAGGAGCCGTAGTTATCCCCGGACTGCACTAATCTCTCGCGGACCCTGGTTATGCCATAATATACAAGTTCTCTCAGACACCGAAGGTTCCCTATACCGCCGATATGACCAAGCTTATTTTCTGAGATTTAAAAAGAAATTGTTGGGGCAATAATTACCCCGGTTGCGCGAAGTATTTTACAGTGAAATCTCGTAAATTCAAACCTCGTTCATTTGAAATTTAGATAGTTCGAACACTGTCGCCGCAGTCCGGTACGCAGTGCATAGGCGACAATATGTAAAACGACTCGATAATTCGAACAGAATTTGCCGCTTCTACGGATAATTCGAAGTGCGCGCCGCCGAGCGTCATTGTCGTCGAACACCAGTGGAAGCTTTTACGGCCGAACTATTGGCGGTGAGTGCGACTACGGGCGGCGCTGCGAAGCGCTCCTCTGTGACATCGGCTGAGGGATTCTCCTATTTGTCGTCTGCTTCACTCGGGCTCGCTCCCACTGCTGTTTCTTTGCTCTCGGTTGACGTCTGATGCTTGTCCGCACCAGATTGTGCGTGTGCGTCACTTTTGTCATACTATAAGGCTTAAAATCGCATACACTAGCTGAAGCGTGAGTTAAAGAGTTAAAGTATTTGTCTTGGATACCGCTACCGAAGAAATATTGCCGGCATTGTCCCATTCTTTGTAAAGCCGGTCCTGTGCGGAGCGCAAAGAGTCGAAGCTGGCATAGGTTTCTGTATCGAGTCGAGCAACAATTTCGAACAAAGAAACCAGCCAGCTGCTAGTAACGGACACAGCGAATACACAAGACGAAAAACAAATTCTATGCCTTCGTGACTATCGGCTTTTGGCCGAAGGCATTACGATACCCAGTAATCATATGTAAGCCAAAACAGTTTTTCAAGCTTGCCGAACGCTAGAAAGTATTGTATTTGTTTTCATTGTTTCAAAGTAAATTGTTTTCATTCTTGAAAGTACCTGCATGCACTATGGTTGAGCAATACAGAAACTGGCAGGTGAGCTCCATATAAACCCAACTGCGTGTACAGGCTCGTGGTGGTTTTATACCCAGGCTTCTAACCAGGATCAAAAGCAAGTCACGTCTACGGTAAAGGTACAGTAACACTATGTTTGTTCATACGTGGAGAGATATTTTGGTGCATTTCCATAGCCATATCTTCCCAATATTCGGATATGCTTTGTAGGAAAACTGCACTCAAGAGGAGGAACGCTGGAGGAGGAGACAACTTTATTTAACCGTAAAATCGGGCTGATTAGTAGGCCGGGTTCCTCAATCCAGGACCCACAGAGTAAGAGTAGTTTCTTCAATTCATAGAACGCCATTCCGAGTAGACTAGAATTTGTTCTTTGCGCCTGGAAGGGTTGAAAAAACAATAAAGAGCTGCTTGAAAATATTCATCGGTTTTGATTTTGTAACATATGCAGGTGTACTATTTATTGTGTTCGTTATAGCGAGTATATCAAGCCTGAACATTGTAATCACATCCTGATTGAGAGTCAGTTCGTTATGATAATGATGGTTACGACTAGAAATTCGGAGCACGAAAGCCGCCTTCGAGTACTCCGCAGGACAACGTTGTCCTGGGGGCGCGATAGTGGCGGCGTCGCACAAAACCTACTGATTGTGTTTGCATGTGAATAAACAACGCACGCTGTGGATACAAGCCTTCTTGCACTCAGCCATAACGAAAGCCAATTTGTGAAGGGAATGTATGCCAATACAGCCTGAAGAAATATCCACAAGATCTTTGTGAGCCCCCCGAACATCCCCAAACCTACTATTAAGACGTTTGTGACGGTGCAGAAATATTAATTTGTTAGGCACAGAAAAAAAAGATTCATCTGATATAAGTAGACGAAAACAAAAGAAATAGAAGACAGCCGCTTTATCCTGCTGTGCGATGCGCGTGCAGGGGCCCGCTGCTTCGTACGTAGCATTAAACTGTTGAGTCTTCATTAGAGCATCTCAGAAATACTGAGGGAAGCCCACGCATTTTGAACACTTATCGAGGAGCTCTAAGCGCTGAACCTCGCAGATAAGCTAGAAATGACGAGTTACACACGATCTTCTGACCGATGCTCTCACGAAAGTTTTCTCTGTTTTCAACTGGCAGCGTAGGGAACAATGGACTGGTTAGAGGGAGGCTGGTCAAGGGGAAGCCAGCTTTTGAGCTGACGCTATGCTGGCTAGATTTGAAGCTGAGCTGTCTTTCCAAAGCTGAGCCAAGCTAAGTTAAGCTCAGATGAGCTGTCTAAGCGTGTCTGCCATGAATTGAAGGTTCTCGAGCGTACAGTGACTGTTTACATTTCGGCTTTTGGCTGTAACTTCACCAAAAAATGCGCCTAGCGAGCTGATTTAACTTGTCAAACTATCGGAACAGCATGCGATAACGCGAATATGGCCTTCAAATGGTCACTTTCTTGAGAAATTAGCTAGGTCTGTTTGATTGCAGGTGACTCAACGCGCGGCCGCACCGGCGCCGAAAAAAAAAGTGCCGTTTATAACTGTAAAACTATTCGTGATACGAGGTTCAAATTTGGCACAAAAATCATCTAGAACTTTTTGCACGAGGAGTGCGAAAGGATGAGAACGTACATGGCAGCTCAGACGAGGTTACCAAGAATTTCAATTCTGCAGCATTTCGTTTTTCTGCAGGATTAGTCATGGTGTGCAGAATTTTATAGCGAAGCGTAAAAGATTGCTACCGCTGTGACTTGTGCTGTGCACGGACAGAACTTCCGTGCCTGTAAAACGATGAACGTCCACGACATTATTTTTCCTGCAGCTGCATACGGTAACCTAATGGTTTTACATCCCATTGTACAGCATGAAATAACAAAGTTGCTTGCGTACACGCACTCCCATAGCGTTGTACGTGCACTGTAATTTAGAAAATTGATTTAGAAACTATGCAATTATTCTTGATTTTAAGGCTATTCTATCCGCATATACCTCAAACCTCAAAATAACCATGGTTGGTTGCAGGCCACTCTGGGATCATTGGTAATGAGGTCGCTGATGAAATGGCTGCCCGGGCCTGCACTTGAAGATACAGTTCATATAACAACAGTACCGTACACTGACATGAAGCCACGCGTCGGACAACTTCGTGAAACATGGCAAGCTGACTGGAGTGAACAGACAAGTACAAGCAAGTAAACCACACTTGGAACCATGCACCCCCGACACACGCAACGGATACACAGAAGTCCCCTTGGCTAGGCCACAGATAGGGCACACACATGCAACACACACGTATCTGCTCACGGGATCTTCCAAACCCCTGTGCAGCAGGTGCAGGCCTTATTCGTAGTTCACAGCTCACTCAATGCAAAGAACTTGACGCAACACGACACAAACAGTTTCTCCAACCCTACAGACAACATATTGCACTCCATCCATCGTTAGTTTTGGTGACGACGCCATGGTTTCCATAAAACGTGCTTTAATGCGTAGCATTCGTTGCCGAGTATACACGCACAAGCAGGACCGTGTAACGCCCTGCATTTCCACAAGAATGCAGATATCGCAGAGCTTCCACCTGTAATCGTTATAATAGTGGAAATTAAGACAACGGGCCACACGAAAATTTGTCCACAAGAAGGAAAAAATGTGAAAAAAAATTACGGAAAATGGCGAACAGCGTAACACCCTGCAATTTTGGACAATAATGCAGATTTCGCGAAAGCTGCAGCTGTAATCGTTACAATAGCGTAAATTGAGATGATTGGTCTGCGAAATTATGAAATTAAAAAAAAAACAAGAATACTAAAAAAATTTACGGAAATGACCAACGGTATAAAACATGGCATCTCCCCATTAATGCCGATTTCACAAAAGTTTCACCCGTAACCGTTATAATAGCTTAAAAAGAGATATTAGTAGAACGAAAGTTTGCAAACTAAAAAATTGAAATAATAAAAAAATTACGCAGAATCACGAACCGTGTAACGACCTGCATTTACACACTAATGCAGATTTCGCGAGAGTTCCACCTGTGATCGTTATAACAGCCTAATAGAGATAAGTTATCGCAGAGGATTTAGAAAAACCGAAAAATTTGGCTGTAAAGAACTCACACTCAAGACAAGCAGCATAAGTGCGGTACGCATTAGTAGAAAATTCGCTGAATTTCGGCAAAATGTTGTGAGTGTTTATAAGTAAATTTTTAAATCTCCTTTCTTATCATGCATAATGAAAACTGGTGCTATACACCAGCCGCCACCATTGCCATAATTAATTGATTTTACTATATGTCTGACTAACAGGTCTTAGTCCCAAGTTTTTTTGTTAGCCTCTTCTGTTTGGCGCTCTTTGCCATAGCTAGTCTTGCGCCAATAAATTCCGTCATCATCATTGCTGCTCTTGACATTTTATAGATCCACCTGGGCCTTACATCGGTCGACATAAGTAAATGGGCACTGGCTTCCTGAGCACTGCGGCGTTGAATAGAAACCTTTTTTCGAAGGGGGGGGGGGATTACTCATCGACGCGGCGCCTGTGCTATAGGTCGCGTCGTAGTGTAGTTATGCGGTCAGTGCGCAGTCGCGGAGTCATTGTGGATACCTATAACGTGCACCGAAATCGGGGCTCAGGGTTCTTCGCTTACACCAGAAAGACAGTCGCCGTGGCTACGTTCGAGTTCGCATCCCCGGCCTGAGGTGCACCACGCCCTCAGCCACTGAGACATTTTGTTTGAGCTGCAGCGTGCAAGGGAACTGTTACGTTTCGGCCGGGGAGTCCGGGCAGCAAGGAGTACTCGACACTGGTACCGGGAAGAGTAGCAGCAGTAAAATCTTTAGTAATAGGAAGGGGGCACGAGCGCCGTGGGTGCAGGGGAAGGTAAAACACCACAGACATTCACAAGTTAACATAAAAGGGTCATTGTTCATGTTCAAGTTCACTCAGCACTGGCAGGTTTCACTGGCTTCTCGCGGCGCTTCAGGTGAGGGAGTCCGCATCGCCGGTGGGAAACGAGGCTGGCCGCTTCCCATTTCACCCCCCGCGTTGTTTGGACACCTGGGCGTACCATCGGAGCGCAAGGTAACCGCTCGTGCGTGGAGCCAGGGAGAGGCTCCACGCACCCCCAAGGCTACCAGCACCCCACCGTCCCTCCCCGTTCAGCCAGACTGGCAGATTAAACTACCAAAGTTGAAGACTCAAAGTCGCCAGCACCTGAGGTATGCCACACCGGTCGGTATTCTTAGTCCGCTAAAAGCTTTCACACGCCAGGCGAAATAATGGATAACAAAATATATGCCAACTCGGCGCTGACCCCTCATAACGTGAATTAATGAACAGCACCCACTAGTTCCGGCCCGCAACGTTGCCACTGCTGCCACACCCGTTGCACGTTTAACTTGTCCCATTTACTTTGGAAATGCTCTTGTTTCACCGATGGTCGTGCGCGATGCCTAAGCGATGGCCCCCCACCCACGTCGGAGGCCGCACACCTGCAGCGAGTAAGAACCGCCCCTTCATTTCTTAACAGATCACCCAATACGCCTTAGCTAACGCTCTATGCAAACTTCTGTAATCATGATCTGAACCGATTTGCTTGCTGCAGCTGCTCTACAAGAAGCCGAAAAGAAAGTGTTTATTTCGCGAAAGGCTCGTGTGAGAGGAGAGAGTAGGTGGCCGTGATCGCCAGACGAGGCGAAGGGGCGAACGTCCACCTGAACGGCGCCGAGCCGGGCAGGGTGCTTCTGGACATTCAAACGTCTTGCTCGCAAGCGCTAGAGAGGTAGGGCTGCTGGAGTGGCTGTGTGTTGCTTGCGTCGGTGTACGCAACAGGAACCGGTGGAAGTTGAAGTAACAGGTTGACAAAAAACAGGGAAAAGAAATAGTAGAATAAAAGTACACGATTTCGAAATCCTGCTTGCTCAGCTTCTGCCGTTGATTATTTCTGCTTCCGTTTCGAACACGCGGCAACCGCTGGACGTAATGGGGATCCGCAGTACAGCTGCACGGAATTTAACAAGAGAAGGAAACTACACTAACACAAAACGCAAATTAAACGCTCAGTTGTTTCCACCCATGACTGGAGCGTTGCTCTGGAAAGATTAGGGCGGGAAACGACGGTGAAATGGGGAACGGCCAGCCTCGTTTCCCTCCGGTGATGCGGCCTCCCTCGCCAGAAGCGCCCCGTGTGATGAGGAAACGAAGGGCACACGTGCTACCCCTGCGTCAGAAGGCGAACGGAAACAAGCCGCCTGCGTAGAAAAAAACGGGAAATGAAGCTTCTTTAAGAATGGCGGCGGCTCCTGTCGCTGGCCACTTCGAGAAGAAGCCGTCGTCGTCGCCGTGTCCTTGCTTCGCCATGCTCTTCACTCGTGCCGCCGGGTTGGGTGCCCTCTTGGTGCTGCTCTGCATGCCGTGCCTCGTGGTGAGGGCTCTTCGAGCGACCGAGGGGGGCGCGGGTCAGCTGGTCGAAGGAGAACTGCACATGGCTAAGTGTCGGGCGACCTGCCTCTCCCAGGTAAGTGACCCACCCAATACTCTCTGCGTGAGCGTGTCGTGCCTCAAACTACCCTCTCTAGCTTCGCTTCATTTCTTTTTATTCTTCCTCGCGTTCATTGTGTACTACTTATTTGTTGTGCTCACTGTTCTTTTTATTTTCGTGTATTTTATTTAAGTGCACGAATGATAGAGCTGTTTTTTATTGTGTACTTCATAGCACTGGCAATAGTACCTTTTTTATCGTGAATGTCGGTTAGGTTTTTTATATCAATCACGCATTTGGCGCTAACGACTCGGACTCGGCTGCGGCCAAAGCCGGCATTAATCTAACTCCAGATGACGATTATAATTATGGTGATGCTGGCTTATGCACTCGTGGTTTGAAGTTGTTTCTTATTCAAAGCTAAAAATAAACCTTTCAGGCAACCGTGGATTTTATCAGTTAGTGCAGTGCGTTCGTTCGGCTGCAACAATGGAGGAATGCCAAACTGCTCATAAGTGGAATGTTCCGGATGAAGTGGCGCCACGTGGAGTTTCAAACTAGCGTTACTAACCCCGTTCTTGACCACGCCTGAGGTTCACTGCAGTTTTTCTACTTCGCAAAAAGAGTAAACAAACAAGTGAGGGCGGGACGTTAAAGACAGAAGGAGGATATTTTTGTGCAGTTTGACACTAACTGATGCTTACCGCAGCTTCTAGCTTTCGAGCTATGCCTGTTGTATGTAAAATATACGGCATAAAAAATGTGCGTGGTTATGCACGAGGCTGAAAGACGCGAAACAAAAATGAATCAATGGCGGCTGCATTCATTAGTTAGCTCACCGTTAACTATTTTAATCCGACCTTCCTCGTTAGGTGCAAAGCTGTCATCCCGGGCCTACTTTGTATTTATAGCCTCCCTATTCACTGCGCCCACTGAAGTCGGCGCAGAGAATATACTGTACGCAACACATGTCACTAATGTGCGGAAACGGGATTTACTTACTGCTCAGTGTGGGCTGACTGAAGCACGATGTATTTACCCACCAAAAAGTATGTAATAGACACGTCCAAAATTTGTGTTCTAGGTGCAGAGGTAACAATGTGCGCTCATGCAGTTACCCAGAAAAACGCGCATTGCCGATTTTAAATGAATACAAAATTTTAACGCGATGTAATTTATGTTGTGTGACCTTGTCATAACCTGCTTTATTGTAAAGGCTGAATTTTTGTTTTCAATAATCGCTTTCTAGTATCTTTGTTATTATTCTGTTTGTAAGGACCGCGACGGGCCGAACTTTTAAACCGTTCCATTTGCAACAGCTGGTGTCCTGGCAGGGGTTCCCTTAAAACAATTTTAAATACAGACAACAGTCTATATTTGGCTACTTAAACCCTGAAATTTTGGTCTGTCTGTCTGTCCTGTCGCTTCAGAAAACCATTCAAGACAAAATATTACATGAACGAGAGATTTATTTAAGCAAGCCCTTTATATACAAGGTTTGCTGAAGAGTTTTATATCAGGGGTTTATATATGCAAACCTGAAGCAATCTTGAAAAGAGCTTCCACGTCAAGCACGCGATGTGAACACGCGCAGAAGCACACAGCCTGTTCGTGTCTATGGGTGCAGATACAACCTATTTTGGTATTTTTACTTAAAAAAAAAACAATGGCAAGTCCAAATCCTATAGGTGGAAATGTTTTTAATACGTTGCTCGAAGACAAGGGCATTAATGTCGGCTGCGCCATTTATAAAGGAGACAGTCAATAAAATTCGACATTCACGAAGAATTGCAGTGTAGCAGAGAGCGGTGGTTTCACACTGAAAATTCAGAAAATTCTGTGAGCATTTATTTTTCTACCATTTTTTTCTGCCTTTTTAAAAGTGTTCGTCACTGCGTGTGCATAACACATATACACACGCGGTATTGAGACGGTCATACCCTCTTATTACCTCCGGAGCTCACCGCAGGCGCTGCCATATTTTTTCGGGCAAAAGTTACCGGCGAGTTGCAGCAGCAAATTTGACACCTAGATAATTATGACGCCAGCCTGAACGAAGGTCCCGCATGGCCCTGCGGACCAATAGATCTTCAGCAAGTCCATGCGCTTTTCTGTTTCGATAAAAATGAAGGAAGCTCACACTAACGCGTAAGTCTTGACGATAGCGAAGCTGTAGGAAACCTTCACGACCATAACGAAGCTTTAAGCGCCCGGTTGCAGCCCATTTGCTTTTTCTTCGTTGCCGTCGTGACCTTTTACTACATCACTGTTGGTCTAGGTTTGAGCTTCTTCCATTTTTTTTGGAAGTGATTAACATATAACATCACCTTGGAGGGGAGTACGTTATGACGTGTCTTTCTCGTTCTGAGCAAGTGTTTCCACTATTACGGTGTACGCTGGAGTTTTTTAGCCAATCTTGGCCAAGTTTCCTAAGTAGGTATGCTTGGCTTGACAAACGTGCTCCGGCGACGGTTGGCGGTCGTCTCGAAGCGGGCACACACGAGCGCTAGGCGTTTTCTTTGGTTTTGTTAACTGCCGGGTCTGTCACCGTGAGGCCCACGCTCACGTGCGCGCGCTCAGAAATTTCTTGGTATCTTTAACTGAGAATATGAATTATTACTATTTGCTAAACAGATTTACTGTTAATAAACGCGTTTATTTCGAAAGCTTGCCCTAAAACGTGCGTGATTTATAAAGCGCAGGCATGGTTAAAAGCCCGGCCTGTTTGGCCTGTTTGGCGTTGAAGGTAACATTTCCTCTTCCGATCTCTCTGTCAAACAGCTTGGTGTGAAGTCAATCCGCCCTCCGAAGACACCGAGTGCTTGGAGGGAAACAAGGAGTGCTACATGGTGAGTTCCTTCCGCTCCTGAGAACCTTATGCCAGGGGGCTTGCGACGGTCTTTGACGCGGGATGCCAAGTGAGGGAAGTGCCGTCAAAAAGAAAGAAATTACCATCCCTTTGTAAGGAAAAGTGAGAAAAGCGGGAAAGCTTTCTCACATAAAAACTGCTTCCAAAGTGCGCCTAAATCTCTCCTAAAACGGCGTCCATTTTTCGCTGAAAGTGCGTCAAATCGATCGGCAAACCTTCAAGACGCATATCGCAAACGAGAAGAACGATCCCATGCGACGATTTTTTGCGCCCTAAGTGGACGCATCTATACGAACGACCTAAATGTATACCGATACGCGGTTTATAAGATAGAGGTATACTACAGTACCACTATTTCATGATCGATGCGTGTATTGTCTTATCTAGAACCGTTCCTTCTTCGGGATTTTCAAGTAACCGTTTTGAAACAATAGAAGACCGGTTTCAAGTACGCGCCGTGTGTCTGGAGATCTTATAAGAGCTTTGCGGTCGACCAACCGGTCTATGGCGAATGCATTAGGTTTTAAGGACAAGACGCCATCAGAACAACTAAGAAAACGTTCGCTTAATGTTTCTAATGTCGAGTTCCATTTGAATCACTCGTCCGAGGGGATCAAAGAAAAAATATCGAATGGTCGGTGGCCTCTGGGCCACCTTAATGGGTCTTTGCACTTAGTGGACGCTATGGTTTCTCCGCTCGTAGCAATTGTCCTCGCATGAGTGATCGTTCAGTGTGCCCAAGGCCGCTTATAAGGACGTCGCCTCACGACGAGCGGTAATCAGTGGATGCGTCCTGTGCTTCGCAGTGCTGGGAAGTGTGCGGCCTCTTCCACAAGAACTTCACCGTCTGGGGGCCCATGTGTGGTGCCGACAGCATTTGCGTGAGTAACGTCCGCGCCCCGGATGGTCATGCGGCGTGGTGGGAATACATACTCAGTCTTCAGATCTGCAATGGCGTTAAATGACTGGCTGAATAATCTTTGCCGCTGCATGTACCATTTCCTTTTTTTGGATGCCACAATTGTTAAGAAGACTTAAGTTAGCTATGGGCTTGTTTAACATACCACGATCTTTATCAGCCGTCGTAAATGCACTGCAACCAAGCGAGGTGAGAAAGCAGACATCAATGAAGATAAACTAAGCCAAATGACAAAGGATAATTTAACGCGATTAACTTAAGGTACGCTAACAGACGTCAATTGAAGAGAAGTATAAGTGGCCTTTCCTTTATGATTTCATGTCATCTTAAATGTACGCGCACTGTGTTGACGTAAACGGTGACGGGTCGCAGTTGCAGTGGAGCATAGTAGGAAGGGCTGCGGCTATCGTGTATTGTCCTTTGGAAAATCGCTGCCATTACGGCCATCGAAGCTACCAATGCTTTGAACCCGCCTTGTGGGCGCTCCGAAAAAGTAAAGAGCCATTGTGGTGCTGACACGCTTTGGCCCTGGCTTACACTACGTGGTGGACGTGCCAGGTCGGCGCTGGCTCGTGGCAACGTGGCTCGTGGATCTCTAACACGTTATGGAAGTGTCCGTATTGTTTATGGCGGTTGGAGCCAGTCCTGGTCACGACTGTTAAGGCCGTATTCCGCTTGGGAGAAAGGGACGGTTGCAGACAGCACGGGATAGGAGCAGTTCGAAGTCTGTAGGGGAAGCCTTACTTTTGCTGTGGACATACCTATGCTGCTGCTGGTGACACTTACATACACGTGTGCATACATACATACATACATACAGACGTGTACCAACAATTTAAATAGGTTCGCAACAATTGCGATGCTGTCGTTAAGCATTGTATGCCAAATGGCACGCTGCGCTAAGCCTATCGCCGTGTATACCGAGCATAGCTGCAAGCCCGGCAGTTCAACTTTTGAAAAACACCCCTATTCTTTTGAGGAACCGCTACAAAGCTGGTGTTCGGCCTCGGTGGGCCTGAGGTGCACACGCTAACAGCTAAGCTGTAATGCAGATTTTTTCGCCAACCCATGTTCTCTTAGGTCAGTTGTACGCATTGTCTACGCATATAACGGGTTGTGCGTTACCTTTTAGCCGGGCTTCTTTGCGGGGTCGGCCTAACAACACGCTTGGCTAATGTTCTGCATCACACCTTAACCGCGGGCTCAGTACATACACGGGAACGGAAGGTCGCCACAGCCACAGTGTTAGACGTTTGTCCAGACAAGAAAGAAAGAAGGCTTTTACCATGTCCCACATTGTGTGGGAATGTGTGTAGCACCTGCTTCTGTTTTCCCATGCAGGACTATACACGCTGTGTAACGGGATATAAACGTGCTCTCTTACAGTTTCCCGGCTGCAAAGTGGCGTGCAAATTCTGGCAGGCAGACTCACAGGGTACGTAGCGCTTATTCTTGCACGACGAAAAGCACTGGACACGCCATTCTTACAGCGTTTTCCGAAGCACTAATGCGTAACTAGAAGCCGAGTGTCATCGTTAAACGACCTTTTCTTCCAGAGTCTTGGACCGAGAGCGCGGACAAGGGCTCGTTCCCCGAGGTCGCGCGGCTGGAAGGTCGAGGCGAGCAGGTGCGCGTGTGTTGGTCGAGGCCTCTCTGCCCAGCGGAATCGGAGGGGCGGCCACAGGAGGCGCTGGTGTACGTGCTTCTCCTGAAGGGACTCGTCCACCAGGAGCGCTGGCAAGGCGCCAGACAGGTACTTCTGATGTTTTCTTTTTGTTTTCCACGCTGCTTTTCTCAGTTCTCCTCCTGTGATCCTAAGTGCGGTAGAAAAGAAGTGGAGCTCACGCCTCCATGTCGACTCAATCACACTTGCATCACGCTACGACCACTGCTGCTTTGGGAGGGCGATGAAGTACCTTAGCGCACCGTAGAACCGTATGGGGAGAAAGTTGCCCACAAGGCACGACGCTTGGCCACACTGAATGGTGGGAGCGGCATGCGGCAGGCGATGTGAAGCCTTCAGAGGAGTGTAGTGCCGCACAGGATTAATATTGTCACGAAGACAAGGACGGTGCAGTTGTGTTGAATGAGAAACACGTTTATTGGAGCGAACTTGTGCTCCCCTAACAACTCAAAAGAATACAGAGGCGGCGAAGCAGCGGTCAACAAAGTGACTTGCACAGGCGAGTGTCGTCGAATCGAATGCCCCGGCGTCCGCACTGCAGGCCTTTTATCTTTCGGCGCGCATGGTTCTCGAAACGTCGATTCGCATCGAGAACATAGTAGATCCAAGAAGATCATTCTGGGCCGTTCACGTTAGATCGGAACGCTCTCCCCATCACAACAGATAACGCATGCGGCACAGAAAGAAAGAATGGAACACGTGCTTCCCTTGGCGCAGAGATAACGCAGACCGGCGCAGCCGGGCGGTAAAAGCAAAACACAAATAAGCAAACCCAATGTATGGTTCGCGGCATTACCCCCCCCTCTAAGAGTGCATCGACCCGATGCTAACATAAGCGACAGTCCGAACAAATGAAAATAAAAGTTCGTCATCGTCCGTAGAAAGGTTTTAGGCGAACTACGTGGACGACTTCAGGCCGCCTGCGTTGTCGTGATGTGCCGGAGTCACCATCAGGGATCACTTCGTAGGTAAGTTGGCCAACACGTCGTAGAATCTGGTAGGGTCCGAAATAGCGTCGCAGGAGCTTCTCACTGAGTCCGCGTCGTCGGATGGGAGTCCAAACCCACACACGATCCCCTGGTTGGTACTCGGCGTCTCGGCGTCGGAGGTTGTAGCGGCCCGCATCCACCAGCTGCTGGTCCGTTATACGAACTCGAGCGAGCTGGCGGGCCTCCTCCGCACGTTGAAGATATCCGTGGACGTCGGCGTTGAGGTCGTCGTCTTCTACGTGCGGAAGCATGGCGTCGAGCATCGTAGTCGGCCTTCTACCGTAGACAAGCTCGAACGGCGTCAGCTGCGTCGTCTCCTGGATAGCCGTGTTGTACGCAAACGTGACATACGGGAGCACTTCGTCCCAAGTCTTATGTTCAACGTCAACGTACATTGACAGCATATCTGCGATTGTCTTGTTCAGACGTTCTGTTAGTCCGTTCGTTTGGGGGTGGTACGCCGTCGTTCTTCGGTGATCCGTGTTGCTGTAGCGTAATACTCCTTGCATCAGCTCCGCAGTAAATGCCGTTCCGCGGTCTGTGATTAGGACTTCCGGGGCTCCATGTCGCAGCACAACTTGGCTTATAAAGAACTTTGCCACTTCTTGTGCAGTCCCCCTCGGAAGAGCGGCGGTCTCTGCGTAGCGCGTCATGTAGTCTGTCGCTACGACAATCCACTTGTTCTGTGATCGTGACGTAGGGAACGGGCCTAAAAGGTCCATTCCAATCTGTTGAAATGGTCTCGATGGGACGGCGATCGGTTGCAGAAGTCCGGCGGGTCTTGTCGGCGGCGTTTTTCGTCGCTGGCAGTCACGGCAGCTCCGGACGTAGTGGGTGACGTCAGAGGTAAGGCCGGGCCAGTAGTACCTCGCCTTGATTTTTCCAATAGTGCGGGCTGTGCCGAGATGTCCGGAAGACGGGTCGTCGTGGCACGCTTCCAAAATTTCGTCACGAAGGTCCGCGGGGATGACGAGAAGGTAATTCGCTCTTGTTCCGGGGCTGAAATTCTTCTTCACAAGGACGGAGTTTCTCAGGCTGAATGCTGGTAAGCTGCGTTTGAAGGTCCTAGGAACGGCAACGTTGCATCCCTCGAGGTACTCGATTATGACGCGTAAGTCGGGGTCGGCACGCTGCTGGGCGGCTAGGTCGCTCTCCGTCACGATCCCGAAGAACGCGCTGTCTTCATCAGAGTCTTCTGGTGGTGGGTCGACGGGGGCGCGGGACAGGCAGTCGGCGTCGGAGTGTTTCCTGCCGGATTTATAAACGACTGTAACGTCGAACTCCTGCAGGCGCAAGCTCCACCGCCCAAGACGGCCAGAGGGGTCCTTCAAATTGGCGAGCCAACACAGCGCATGGTGGTCTGTTACAACCTTGAATGGCCTTCCATACACGTATGGGCGAAATTTTGAAATCGCCCATATAATAGCCAGGCACTCTTTCTCAGAGGCAGAATAGTTTTTCTCCTCCTTCGACAGACCACGGCTGGCATAGGCGATTACCCTTTCGCAGCCGCTTTGCTTTTGGACAAGGACGGCACCCAAGCCTATATCACTGGCGTCCGTGTGCATTTCCGTTTCGGCATTTTCGTCGAAATGAGCGAGCACGGGCGGGCTTTGCAGGCGTTTTTGCAGCTCGGAGAATGCTTTTTCTTGGTCGTTTTCCCAGCTGAAAGGGGTGCTGTCTTTCGTCAAGCGCGTGAGTGGCTCTGCAATGCGTGCGAAGTTTGCGACGAAGCGCCGGTAGTATGCGCACAGCCCGAGAAATCTTCGCACGCCCTTCTTGTCTTTCGGCCTAGGGAAGTTCGCGATAGCTGAAGTTTTTGCCGGGTCAGGTAGGACTCCCGCGGCGTTGACGACGTGGCCCAAGAACTTGAGTTCCTCGTATGCGAAACGGCACTTTTCAGGCTTCAGCGTCAACCCCGACGTACGAATGGCCTCGAGTACAGACTCCAACCTTGCAAGGTGTTCGTCGAAAGTCCGGGCGAATACCACTACGTCGTCGAGGTATACGAGGCAGGTGTGCCACTTAAGGCCAGCTAGCACAGTGTCCATGACTCTTTGAAACGTCGCTGGTGCTGTGCACAGCCCAAACGGCATCACCTTGAACTCGTATAGGCCGTCTGGGGTTATAAATGCAGTCTTCTCTCGGTCTCTCTCGTCCACTTCAATTTGCCAGTAGCCGGTCTTCAGGTCCATCGATGAGAAGTACTTCGCGTGGCAGAGGTGGTCGAGGGCGTCGTCGATTCGGGGGAGGGGGTACACGTCCTTTTTCGTGATTTTGTTCAGTCGCCGGTAGTCAACGCAAAACCTTAATGTGCCGTCTTTTTTCTTTACGAGTACGACGGGCGCAGCCCAGGGGCTTTTCGATGGCTGTATAATGTCATCGCTCAGCATGTCGTCGACTTGAGTCCGGATGGCTTCCCGTTCGTGTGAAGAGACGCGGTACGGTGACTGTCGGGTAGGTCGGGCTCCATCTTCGGTTATTATTCGGTGCTTCGCTAGAGGGGTCTGACGTAGTTTTGCGCTCGACGAAAAACATTCGCTATAGCGACGCAGCAAAGCCAATAATTTTTTCCGTTGTTCTTGCGGTAGCGCCGGATTCACGTCGAATGGCTGCGGGAGCTTGAATGTTTCTACGGGTGTGCGTTCAAAGTCGGCGACTGCGATCACATCACTTGCTTCTTGCGTTTCTTCGAGGAACGCAATTGCAGCTCCCTTGTTTAAATGCTGGTACTCTTCGGTGAAATTAGTGACCAAAACGTGAGATTGGCGTTGCTTAAAGTGCGCAATGCCTCTTGCGACGGAGACACCGCGGTCGAGAAGCAACCTTCGATCACTCTCTACGATAGCGTCGATGTCAGAAGCAGCATCCTCACAGTAGACGGCGATCATCAAGCTTGCGCGGGGTGGCAGGGTGATGTGATCGTCGGCGATCCTGACAGCAGCACGGTGATCGGGGTTCGGCTGCGGCGTCGTGGAGTGATTGGAGGAAAATGTTATCGACTTGGTCTGCAGATCAATTATTGCGCCGTTGTCCGTCAAAAAGTCCATTCCGAGAATCACGTCGCGGGAGCAGTTAGGCAGAACGACGAACGCCGCAGGGTACGTTGTGCCGTCTATGGTGACGCGCGATGTGCACGTTCCACTTGGCGTCACGAGGTGGCCTCCTGCTGTGCGTATGTGCGGACCGTCCCATCTGGTCATAACTTTCTTCAGTTTAGACGCAAATGGTCCGCTCATTACCGA